>DVXP01000593.1:0-19221 GCA_018235645.1 Junonia grisea | reverse complement strand
GGGGAATTGGGCCTCCGGTACCCTCACTCACGCGGCGAAACACGACGCAAGCGTAATTTTACGCCGGTTTTCTGTGAGGCCGTGGTGTCACTCCGGTCGAGCCGGCCAATTCGTGGAAATGCATGGCACTGCCACGGTAAAATATTATTAAGAATTATTATTATGAAATAAAAGGTATTTTTAACTGTTATATACATAATATTTATATGCAAATCTTTAATGTAATTGTAAGAAGCCGGGATGGATAGGTACTTAGTAATAGTATGTCATTAAAAAATATTTAATGCAAAAATCCGGTTTATCCGATATCGATACGATTAGGTTTTGTAACAAAATGAATAATCCAATTATTACTAAGTTGCTATTATGTCTACTTATGTTCTTTTCTGCGTAGTAACTTATATTATTTGCTTAGTAACTTATATTATTTGCTTAGTTGCTGCGTAGTAACTTATATTATTTGCTGCGTAGTAACTTATATTATTTATATTATTTTTACTAAAAAATATTTCTCCATAATGATTTATTCCAATAATTAAATCTATATTTATCCAACAGTCACAGCTTATCACTAATTTTCACATAACGTAAACTCATAAAACGTAATGAATTAAAGCTAAACACCAAACACAAGCAGATAAAAACGAGTTCTCATATCACGCGAAATGATAATAAAAATCGTAATATCGTTTCGTAATTATGTAAACGGGATAAAATCTGGTTTCCGAGCAAAAAAGGATCAACGACAAAATCGTAATCTCGTGATGTAAACGGGTCGTCGGCAGGTGGGGCCCGGCCGGTAAAACGGCATTCTTTAAGTGACCCACATAGCTATAATGCGTTGGCCCTTATGGCATAAGAGATTATTTTTTTTAATTTATGTAAACAAATCCTGCCTTGGATGGAAGCCTGTTGGGGAAATGGATTTTCCGATATGGTTGAAATATCACTGTTTTATATTTCGTAAATTAAAAAAAAATATTAAGATAAGTGTCTAGTAGCTATGCTAATCTACAAAAAAAATAACAAACAAAAATTAGTAATTACTGAATGAAAACGATTACAAAAGAAATTGTGCGTTAATTAATTATGTGTATTTTTTGTCCGTAAGTCCGTAAGTTCTTGACGCAGGGTAAATCTTCATAAATACCCGACTCCTGGGGGGGAGACCGGGTTATGTGAGATTGCGCTCACTAAAACCCCCTACGATGGCCGCCACAGCACGGAAAATGGAGAGACTACGGGATCGCTTTCGCAGCACGTCCGCGGCCTCTCCCGAAGTGTACAGACTTATATGAAATATTCTGTGTGTGAGTGTGTTTTGTTGTTACTTTAAAACAACATAACGGTAACGAATTTAAGAAAGATGAAATGCGGAAATAGCTCCTTGTCTGTTAAAGATTAGTGAACTAAAGAAAATAGTCGTTACATGTTATCTATTTATCTTTATCATTAAAATAAAAAAATATTAAACACATTCTATAGGTATAACTAAAAAAAAATTTTTTCATTCACTATAAATATTAAAGGAAAAATGTTGCTCAATCTAAAAAAACATATCTCCACGGTTGACCTTTGACAGTACATATAAATAAAGTATATAAGCTGACACTATTAATATGAAACCAGTTTCTTGAAAGTTTACTTTTATGGAGGATGTAAAAGTTTCAACTAGTGATGTTATCGAGCTCCGTAACCGTAACCGAAAGTATGAGATATCCGAAATAATAATCTATCCGAAGCCGATATAAAAGTTTCGAATAATTTCGTATAGTGGCGAAATCTGAATGAAACATATTAGGTACCTTTTTTGCTATTAACAAAATATAAATGTTAATTATTATTGCCAAAAAATATACCCAGTCGTACGTTTATAATTTTTATAATTCCTTAAAGTTCAGTGGCTGATTATTCTTAAAGCATAGTAAGCTAGTTCCCTAGGGGCGCGAGTGTACAAGGGGGCGCACGATTGAAAAAGGTCTCTACTAGGGAAAGGAAGGTGACGACATTTTTAGCTGTAATGGTACATTTATGATAGAGAAAAGAGGCCGATGAGCTTTTTTTTAGCACATGAGGCGGTATTCTTGTCAGTGACTACGGGCGATAAACAGTTTAATCCACCACTGTAAAAGCTCTAATGTTACAGACATTTATCCGAAAACCGAATTTATATATTTATCCGAAACTACCGAATCATTCGAAATTACACATCTGTAACTGTACCTGAAACCGGTATAACATTACTTTATTATCCGTATCCGTATCCAGATCCGAAATATCATATCCACAACATCCCTAATTTCAACGATTCTAAACCCGTTTTTCGATGGAAACGGACTGATATTAGTTTTGAGTTCATATGCAAAATGTAAATTGTAAATTCTTTGACGTCTGCTGTATAATTTGTACCTGTTTACTTACAATTTTTTTGTATGTAAATGTTATATATAGGTTTTTTAAGTTCATTCATCCATAGCTATAAATGTAGGAGAGACGAGACGATCTTATTTATTTTTTTATTTAAAATATAATTACTTTTTATGAGAATTAATAATAATATTAATGTAACCTTGAAACGGTGTTTTTTAATTTTCAAAGAAGTCACGTCTCTGCATTTTATGATTAAATTACATTAAACAGAAAAAAATACTACAAAATATATTTTTATACGAAACATTTACGTATTTACATTTAACAACGCATATTTTTAATTAATTTTAATTCACCTGTACACGTTTTTAACAAGAGTAAAAATATAATGAAATTATCACGATAATGAAAAAAAACAAACACTCAAACACTAAATATCGTCTACACAAGTTTCATTATAATAATTTTATATCAATTTTATTATCTGTGTAAAATATTATTGTAATATAATGTTTTTTCTTCTTTTTAATTTTTTTTATGACTCTTAAAAAATCTTACAATTTCTACAAAAATAACAATAGAAATGCCGCGACACACAAGTAGTTGTAGTACGTACTACGTAGTACACACTACACATGCAATCATGTCAATTAGTAGATACAAAACAACCTCCTTCGTGTATTCTCCATTGTAAGTGACATTTGCGAAATAATTTGTGCTTATATAGCACAACTAAAAAGTGTAAAATTAAAAATGGAACTAAAATATCGATTCGAGATGCCAAAATACTGGGTAGGGTTTCAAAACATCAATAATAAAAAAACGGCTACCTCAAAACCATGGTATTATTATAAATACCATAGCGTTGACGTCATCGTCCTTCGAATGCCAATGGTTTTTTACAACCCGAAAATAATTAAGCCCTTTGTTTTTGTTCTTGGTAACATTGTTGCTACTTTCCTTTTTTGTTTTTTTTTTTTTTTTTTTTGTTAAGCAAAAGTATGTTTTAAGTGGATAAGTATGGAGACGGAGGACGCCTCCGTCCTCCGTCTCCATACTTATCCACTTAAGACGGAGTTGTTGAGTTCTAGTATTCTAGTTTTTTAAACTTATTATAATTTTTAGAAACAACAAACAGATAGACAGACTATGTTACTTTTACGTTATGAATAATATTAATATTAATGTATATGAGCGTGAGAATCTCAACAATATCAAACCTCCAAAATTAAATACATTTCGGTCAAAGAAAAAATCACCACCATTTGAAATAAATATTCAAATTAAAATCTTTAGATTATATAAAATAATAGTTTTGGTTCCTTAATCGTTATATAACGTAAGATTAAATATAAATTGGTATTTCCACGATCGCAATTCTTTTGTACACAAAAACGATTGTGTTTTTTTGTTAAGTAATTTGAGAAAACTACAATGGTTATCGTAATGTGATTAATATTTTATAATTCTTTCGTCAATCTTCTTGCGGAAATATTTTATCAAAACTTTTATTTCGTTAAACTTTATTTTTTTATATTTTCATTATTTTAGTAAATGGGAGATTTATTACATTAAAAATGGATAATAATATGTTAAAGTAAAATTTGCAGTTTTTAATAAGAAATGAAATACAAAACTTGAAGAATGACGCATTTCCGAAAAGAAGTGTTTTTTTTTGTAAATTCGGTAACAATATAAAATATATTAGGTACATATGCTACAATATATTATAAAATATATAAACTCTGTAGTTTATTCCTGTTGCAGATATTCTTAACATTACGTACCTACTTACTTATGTCGAAAGTATGTACCTATTTAAAAAAATATCTTAAAAAACTCACTTTGTCTATTCCTCAATTTCCTAATCGGAGGCACTGGCACATCACTACTTGACATAATATATTTTTTTCACACACTACGTAACACGGGTTTCAGACGCAAATCCTATCACAGACTGAAAATATTACCATAGATAATTTTATCGCATTTTATAAGAGATATGTTATCGATGAAAGATTTTTGTGATATTTTTTATCGATATTTGTATTATTATCAATTTAAGAATTTTTATATGTTAGTAAACATTGTAACAAATTACTAGCTACGTCTCGAGGTGTTACTCATAAGAACATTACAAGAAATGGTTAATCCAGGATATGTTATTATTCGGATTTCTACAAGTTTTTTTTTTGACGCATGGTAAATTTTCATAGATACCCGAATCCTGGTGGGGAGGTTTATGTGCGATTGCACTCACTAAAACCTCTTCGTTGGCCGCCATTAGCACGGAAACGGAGAGGCTGCGGGATCGCTTTCGCATTCGCATCCGCTGCCTCTCCCGTTCTTAAAAACTTAATCTATCGATATGTTAATATTGAGTTTCATTAAAATCGCTTCAGTAGGTTAGCCGTGGAAATGAAATAGAGGAACAGTTATTTTCTCGCAATAAGTAGGTAACAGGAAAGCCTGTTAAACTACTTATTCAAATACACATTCTCAATGTTTTTTTTTCCATTAATTTACAACATCCGTTTTTGCTGGCTGTCTAAAGTGCAATTACGTACGAGAAGTTATAAAAAGATTATAAATATTATAAATCATATTAACTGTATGGTATTTTTAATTTTTTAGTTAATTTCGATTTCACTTACAAATTAGCGTTACACACATAGTTGCACTAATAACGAAAGTAAAAAATGAATACCATTTCCAACTACTTTTTTGAAACTGTTTATTTATTATTGGATTTAACTGTCAAATACGAGTATTTATATCTAAAGTTCCATTGACCTTAAGTGTAAAACTGAATGTTCTTTTCTCACTAATATTGTAAAAGCGAAGGCAAGTTTGTTGGTCTTTAGTGGCGGAATGGTCCAACCGATTGGACTAAAAGTTTAAATGGTCTATACCTTTGAAATAGGACATGAGTTATTTTTTATCCCGAAAAATTAAATCTTGCGGGAATTACATACAATCATGAAGGTATCCGTAAATTACATACATACAATCAACACAGATGCGTATGAAGTCGCAGGCAGAAGCTAGTTTTTGATATTTAAGAACAAAGACATACCAAAACTTCTCTATATGGTGTATACTACTTTTTGTAACTCAGGTGTTTTACATCTAGTTATATTGTCAATCAACTTTTTTATTAAACTTAAGCCATTTACGGACTGGGCGTAATCGAGTATGCGTAGTCTGTCATGCCACATGACGTGTACACGCGTAGATTTGACAAGCTTGTATGTACCGCTACGAAAATCTGTATAGTGTGTAATAGTATTTTATCGTCGAACAAATGTCAAAAACTAAAAAGTTTACTTTTAAAGTTATTATTTTACACTTTTAAATTATAATTAACCAATACGGATGAAAAGTTCTTATTAATACAAATTAATGAACCCCAAGCTCAAGATAGATCGGTAAATCGTCGAAGAGAAACCTCCTCCGTTTTAGAAGTCGGATTAAAATAATATAAGGATTCATCAATAACTTACACTATTCTTCTGTAACGTTCGTTTCTGATAATCTCTACATGTCTCATTAATTATGTTGACAAGAAATGGCGCTACTTCGATATTATATTTTGTGTTCACTTAATCGCAATCAAGCACTGAGAAAATGCACACTAACCATATTAAACGTTGATATAAATTCTTGGACCCAAAGAAAAAAAATGTACAATAATTTCTTTACTATTGACGCGTATTTGTAAACGCACAGTCTCTAAATGGCTTTATTCTTGAACGCGTTGTATGTTATTCCGTTAATTGTAATTAATGTCTGACAGGTGTTTGATGAAAAATAAAACAGTGCGAATTCATAGAAATAGTTTATACATCTATATATAGCAGTTCAAATTAAAAAAAAAAAAGAAATTAACAAAAAATTTCCGGAAATTAATCGAGTCCATAATTGGAGTTATTAACCTAGGCGTCTATTTAAATACGCGACTGGCCAAAAAAGGAGTGTTATGTTCTGAGCCCATGTATGTTTGTTTATTCCATCATGAATACTAAACAGTAACATGTGAATGAGATATGAGTACACATGTATGTCTACCTAGATACAATCTATGTCGAAAAATCTATTCATTATTTTCTATTTAATTATAATTTTCTTATTAGGTACTGACTGTGCTAATAATAAATTTGTATGTAATAGGTTTTTCGTAATTATAATTTAAGTGAAAACGCAAAATTCATTGTTTACATTAAGAAACGAGGTACTTTCACATAAAAAAAATACATTTTAAAATAAAAATAAAATATGAATACAAAACGTTTCTGTTATTTAATCGTTAAGCGGAATTATAATATATAAATATTTAAAACGATTATTTAGCAAAATAGTTATAACATTATGAATCAAGGCCAAGCAACTAGTTTACCGCTTTGACGGCATTCCATTATTATACAAAGCAATAAATAATTCTATTGCTTGAGAATTCTGCGAACAGATAAACATATAGATACCATATAGGTATTAATTTAATTTTAAACGCAGATAACCTCTTAATTTTTTTTTAATGTATAGCAACAGCCTGTAAACGTCCCACTGCTGGGAAAGACCTGATTTCCCATTAAAGATAAGGTTACGGAGCTCAATCCACCATGGGTTGGTGGATAAACATGTGTCAGAATTTCTCCCGGCACATGCAGGATTCCTCACGAGGTTTTCTTTCACTGAGCGCGAGATGAATTTAATTCAAATGTAAATGTACTTTATATTAATGTCGAAGTATTTATACGAGTAATAAAACTGTAAGGTGGGTACTTATTTAATTCACAGATTTATTTTTATTGACAAGTTAATTTTTTTATATATTTTATGACTTACATTTTTCCTATGGGTGACAACCGCTCTGGTGTAGTGGTGCTGAATGCACCCACGGCGTACCGGTTGGTATCAAAAACACCAGATAACGATCGTTACTCATAGTAGGTAATATTCTAGTCTAGATGGTTACTGGCTTGCCCTCTGGGTTGCGGAGGTCAGACGGCAATCGCTCTGCGTAAAAATCAGTAACCTGTCAAAACTTAGGCTAGAATAAAGCAGATCCTGGCTAAGTCCGGTAAAATGCTAGGAAGAAGATTTTTCCTATGGGTACGTATTTTTCGTATTGATTTTTTTGCACAATTAATAAAAAAAGTGATGTGTAAGAAAGAACACCAATATCGTTCCAACAACCACAGATTATCACAAATGTCATGCCAACGTTAGACGTTTACATAACAAAAGATGATCGGATATTGGAAAGTGAAAACATTGTGCAGTATCGCCATGTTAGCGTCGGATGATCACTTCCTGTCATTGATCGATTGGAATGCATTTAACGTGTTATGTTTATTTTGAATTGTGAAAAAATTTACTAATATCTACTATTAATTATTATTTAACGAATTTTTTAATATATATTTTTTGCATTTAAAGTTTGATTGGCTTGGTATATAACCAATGACTTGACCAATGACTTTAATGTTTGCCAAATTCAAAGGAAAATAATATTTTACAGGTTTTATGTTGGATTTTAAAATTGTTTTAAATATAATAAGGCATTTATGGGAATAAATGCTCTTTTATTCTGGTTGAGTTTTTTTTATCGTTACTTAAAATTAAGTTTTAAAACATATTTAGAATGCCAATCTCACGAGATTGGGACTCAAGCGAGATCTCGCGAGTTTGTGCGGTGCAATCGAATCTCGAAAATGACGAGATCTCGCAAAATTAGCAGTTTTGTGTGTTTTTGGCAAATATTCAATCAGAATAGTTTCATAAATTAAGATAATGACCGAGATTGCATTCGATAATTTAGAAGCATACAATTTCATTTTGTTCAATGTGAACTCTATGTAAATAATTAAAAGTTACTTAAGCTTTAGCATCTCATCTCACCAATTATATAATTATTATGTTATTTCGAAAGTTGTAATTTTAAAAGCACATTAAACTTTGTCAATTTCCGTAATGCATAATACATAACATATGTAATAATGTATTATTCATTACTATTTTGTATAACAATTTCCAAAAATTAATAAATAAATTATTTAGGTATTCTTAACGACTGTAAGAAGCCTATAAGAAAATGTGGGAGTATTTAAAAATAGGATAGTCTAAATTTTAAAACATGCTGCAATAGAAAATAGTAGGTATACAACTATTTTCTTAATAACAGGAAAACGCCTTGTTCTTAGCCACTTCCAAATAAGCCAATATTAGACTTGTAAAATTAATAAATTATAATTTAATTACGAATGCATAACACTGGGCCACGACAACTCACTCGTAACGTGTTACTCAACCGGTGTAAACATGATACTGTACAATACTAATGAGTATTGTTAATTAATAACTTTTTGTACACCGGCTGCAGTCGTTCGCGGGAATATTAGCATTTTCTGATATTTCCGGGTTAAAAAATGCTTTTATTTGGCCAGCTTTCCACCTAAATAGGTACCAGAAAAGAAATAAATTGACGCAGATTTTTCTGCAAGATGTTTTTCTATTCATAAAATATGAAGTAGTATTTCGTACTTAATAAGAGATGGGTACAAAAATTTTGATAGAATATCTTGGCCTATATAATTTTACATGGTGTAAATCTATTAAATTATCAACTTTTTTATTTTATCTGGATGCGAGTTCTTTTATTAAAATTTAAGGTTAAAATACATACAGTATTACGAAATTCCAAATGCAAATCGAAAAAACCCTCTATAATACGATATTTAATTGCAGATGCTTTTTAATTTAATAATAATAGGTAAAAAAATATCTTTTGTATCGCTATTTTAGTACCTACTTGGGTATAAGGAGTTGAATCAAATTCGAACAGGCCTGTTTATTACTGATTAAAGTGGAAAAAATAGTAAGGGGTCGATGACATTTTTATACATTTCATTTAAATATTAATTAACTTATTAGGTAATTATCTATGATGAAACCTGTTGCCATGTCAAATAAATTGAAATGTACAAATCCTATGTAGGTATGTAGAAATTCACACGTTAATTTATTGAAAATTACAAAACTATCCACTTTTAGTATAAAATCAATATCAATGATTAATAGTTCATAGACTTATTTGAGCTTATGATTTTTTTATTATTATTATTCGTTTTAACTTTTTAAGTAATTTTAATTTTTAATAATTCAAAGACGACACACAAAAAGTAGTCTTTGATTTAATAAAAATCATTAAAATAAAAATTTTAAACTAACTAAAAAAACACACTAAAATAATATTTAGTAAAATTGGATATTATGAAACGAAATTTTTATATTAATAATATTTTAAAACGTTATTTCCTTGTCACGTGAAATTGCATGTGTTATGTTATTACGCAACATAAATAGTTTATCTTAAATATGCGAAACCAACTTTCTTTATGTCTCTTGGAAGTATGTGATATATCTTCAACTAAACGTTAAACAAAAAAAAATATAAACAACAACAACAAAATAACAGAGTTTCCCAAACCACGAGTACGTTAACACCCACACTGTTGACAGTCATGTCATTTTTTGAGTTTAATTAGGTAAAATAATATTTTTATATTTTATTATAAAAACGCTACTACTTTTGATCATTTATTAACAGTCAATACGATACTGATGATAGTTTTTTGGTAAAATATTTTTGTTTTCCTTAACGCTAAAAATCGGCGGGAACTTTCCGAACAAACTATTTTAATTTGAATATGTCGTCAGCCAATCGCAGTCCACTGCTGGACATAGGCCTCCCCAAGTTTGCGCCAAACATCCCGGTCTTCCGCAACCCTCATCCAGCCTGCTCCGGCAACCTTGCGTATGTCGTCAGTCCAGCGGGCCGGAGGATTTGAATATGTATCAGTTCTAAATGTTCATAACGTTTAAATACACTTTAAATACACTCCTAGAATTTAATAGAACAATAAAATGTATCAATATTATTAGTAAAGCATGATATTATAATTATCACTTACAAATTGATGCAGTCGGAATTTTGTCAAGGGATTGTCCCCTGACAAAATTCTATTACAATAAAATGACTATTACAATAAAATAAATTGTTTCGCCATCATTTTTAAAAGTGTTAAATATTCATATAATTTACAAAGTTAATTAATCAATGGGTAAGTTTTTTGAATTCATTATAAAAATCCTTAGTAATGCTTATTACGAATTATATTTCAGTATACCTCTTATTCTTGGTCTTATTTGTGCTTTCAAAAATACATAAAAAAATACATTCACCGTACATTTTACAAATAAAGTCTTACTAAAAAGTACATACCTAAAATTTAATTACTCATATTTAAATATAGATAAAAAATTCAAGATGATGAAATCTTTATGACCCACTGTACTTGTGCAAGCACTAACGAGTTTATCTTATCACGATCTTAATACTTATCTCTCAAGTAATATAGGGTACAGAATATTTGCAAAGTGGGCTAATATGTACCGGAGCTAGCTTTTACTACATTTAGGCACGAATTTTCAGAATTTTGTTTTAGTTACTGAAACTGTACATTTTTATAATTATAGAATTGAAAAATTCTTAAACATCATAAAGGTAGATTTATACGCATGTACGTATTTAGACGTACCAATAGCGAAACTCCTTTTGATTAACATTAATATTTTTTTTTTTTTTTGGGAACAATTAAACAAAAATTCCCATTGAACATAGCAAATAACCTGTATATTCGTCAGTTACCCACTATATCACATTTCTCAATCTAAAATTTGATAATAAATTGAACTCAAAACTATAAATAGAATTTATCTTCACAGTAATTAAAGTTGAACCGATAAGGTATCTCAATAGCCACTCTAACTGATGAAGACGAAATGCTAGAACCGATAATACACTCTTGCACTAATTGGCGCAGGTCGAGCCCCTCCTTTAACTCAACTCCTAAGAAAATACAACACAATCGTAGTTAAATATTTTTATTAACTTTTCTAAGTAAAGAATTCCAAAATCCAACTGACACTTTAGGAGACAAACGTAAAACATACAAACATACACTTACTTAGACTTATTGTCTTTGGCACATATATATAGAACTTGGTGTAGACTTATATAAAAAAATAAATTGCGGAATTATAAATATGATAACAATATAAATATAGTATGTAATATTTTTATGTTGTTTGGTGAATGGTCAAATTTTAATTTAGGTTGGATTTTCGACCCCACCAGACAATCTCCATTGTATTTCCTCTACACCACGTAACATTGACGAAGTAAAGTGTGTCGAATTGGCACAGCTTAAAGCAAAATTGGACGTAGAAACGCAAAAAGGATCCTGCCCACACGAGTTCACTTTTGAGATATTGAATGTTGAAGTTTATGCTGTATTTCCTAATTTATTTAAATTGATACTTGCAAAGATTTTTATAAATTAAATGTATCGTAGTATAAAATTAATTTCGATGAATATCTTTTAGTATTTACTGAGATATTAAAGAAAACGTTGATTTGGATCCTTTGTGAGATATTTCAAAAACGATCCAGCTATGTCAATTTGTTCATGTGTTACCCATACCACCTATTTTATTATAGTCCTAGGGCTGTTTTGGGGAATGTTTTTGCCCCAGGACATCATTATAGAGACATTAAACTTGGAAGAGTAAAATAATTTCTTATAGACTAGGGTGTCGCGACACACAGAGATGCCCTATATCTTTCCTCCTAAAAACATCCTTTGGAGGTGTTTAATGTTATATTTTTGTTTTAAGTAAATGTACTTTACAAATATAAATCACCACGATGGCACCACCAGTTCTTCTAACAAAAAAAACATGTCAAATATTTTGGGTCTTTTTGGAATATGAACTTGAATCGTTTTTGAGAAATTAAAATATGAAAGTTCCATACATGTGGGATGGTAACCACCATCGATATAACCTATATTTTTTTGGTATTTTATGTATAAATCCTTTGCTAAGAGAAAATTTATATCAAGGAGACCAGTTTCAAGGTATCAAGTTTAAAGTATCAAGGGGACCAGGCAGACTTAACTCATTTTCGACCATTTTGTGGGTCCTTTTTGCGTATCTACGTCCAAGTAAGAATTGAACAGATCTGAAAACTATTACCCTCTTTAAAATACAATTTCGGTTACATCAATGCTTATATTAAAGTAAACAAGCAACACAGTACAGTACCCTTGACAAATTAGAGGTTAGACGATGATACGTAAAAACATCGTAAAAATAAGCAGAGAATAAAATAAATTGTTTAATTAACAAACAAGTTAAGCTTCGTTATCGTGTTTTTTAGTGTAGAACAAAAAAAATCTGCAGCAATTTGTACATCATTATTTAAAGAATCAAAAGTATAAAACTTTGTTTTGAACGTTGAATAATTATAATATAAGAACACGTTTTGTTTACTATTATTAATTTTATTTTGTTAAAGCAAACCTATTTTGCAGCTGTGCAAAAAACAATACAAACGAACAGTTATTAAATAATCTTATCCACTTTTAGCATGCAAAATACTTTTTGACCATTCCAAAACTCAATGTTTATCTGAAAGCTCGTAATTTTTCACAATATAGCAAGGCGATAATTGTAAAAGAGAAATCATAGAAAGTTTTGTTTTATTATCTGTCGCAAAGGTGCAAAAATATGTTGGCATGTCAGTGTAAACCTGATTTTACATTTAATTCACGACGATGTAGAAACGACTTTATGTTAAAGGGAACAAAGTTGAAAGTTGATTGAAATAAGATGTGTCCAATCGTTTTAACTCAAAAATATTCTGTATTTATATTTTATTAAGGTTTAAATTTGTATGTTTGTTTATAATTTACGAATGTGTGGAAGTCTTAACGACGTGTATGGACGTTTTGAATGTAATAGGTGCCATAATCCCTAGAGGTTTGTGCTTAGGTTAAACTATTTATTAGAAGGCAAATATCGTGTGAAATATATTTTAAGTGGGTATTGTTTGTTGAGAATTTATAATGTTTTTTTGGTGATACTTGATCGTTATCTTCATCTTAAATAATAAAATGTATATTAAACTACAATTTAAACTGGTTTTTATTAAATCTATTTGAAAATAGAATTAAACAGAAATGACGTCAGTTCTTCTCAAAGCGCATAAAAAATCCACAATCTTTCTGCTTGAGCAAATAACAAAAAAAACAAGGACATCTCATCTATAGTTTCTGTTCTACAATTAAAACTATACCTACTAAGATTTACTGACATTACAAACCCCAAGATACGGTATGGAATGTAAAATAATAATTCAAAAAAAGGTCATTGCTTCTATCGGCATTGAAGTTTAAGCTACGTGGGTAACTCGCCTCATCTTCCGAACGTCCACGCCGCGGGCGTTTCGAACAAAAAAAAAACAACCATAATAACAACCATAATAACAGACATCTTACCTTTGCGGGATTTCCAATACAATTTTCTGAGGTAATACGCTGCACCGATTAAAATAAATGCCGCAATAAAAGCACCTATCGCCGCCCCGGCTACGCTGCCCGCGCCAAAACATTCCTCCTGTGCTTGCCCGAAAACACACGGCAAGACGACCGTCACAAAAAATAACTTTAAAAGAACACCCATATTTTTTTCCTTAAATAACACAGTGGAACATCACTATTATGGCACGAAAAGTTTTGCGTTAAAAAAAAATAATCACATTACTAAATTTTTTACGATTTTTGAAAGTTGATTTCAAGTGAGAGGCGGTAAATGCGTGCGCCGCGTCAGCCCGCGCGGTCGACTGTGGCTCTTTCGTTACGTAGTGGTTCGGCTGCTTCGTGAATAGACTGTGATTGTGGGACAGGCGAAGCGTGTGTGGAAAACATGTTTGGGCTCCGGTATGGTGGCCGTTGGAGCGGCTATACCGATGAAAAAATTATTATTTAAATTCAGAACTCGAAAACTTAATTTATTTACATACAGACAGCCTCTCCTTCTCTTCTTCTTAATAGGTGACGAAGCCTTTGTCAAGGTAATGGGATATCTACAGGCTTTCTTACTAATTATAGACGATTAGACGTTTAGCTTTCGGATAAATTGTATTGTTGTAAAATATAGAACTTATAATATAGTCTTATGAAAAAAAATATGGAATTTATTGTATCAGCTAATAAGCGCAATCGAGTAGTTATTATTGCGACTATGAGCTGAGATATTTAGTCAGAAACTGAAATACGTTTATTAACGTAATTAATAAACGTATTAATTAAATACGTAAATTAAAACCTTACATAAAGTCTAATTTTAACAGCTACAAACCTAATTTCGCAAACAAACAGAACAATAAAAACTTTGTCGATCATCAAAGGTTTTGGTCCACTTCCGTTTTCTTTGTTTATTGCGAGGCATTTTTCTCCTTCAATGCTGTGTTTCCGTAATTCCCATGGCCGTATATTGTCTCGTGATTTACAAAACATAATACTTTTAAATTATTGTCTTACTCTATTATCGTCAGAATACGTCCTTTTAGATTAAAGTTTGAATAACTGTTCTTTCTAGTATTGTTTGAGTGAAATAGTAAATATGCACTTGCAGTTATTGTGTGTAACATAACAAACTTTTTTATTTACGATTATAAAAGTTTTTGACATGGTTAAAAAAAGATCTTATGCAATTACACAAAGCCAAGTTCAAATCCAAAACAAAATACTAAACTAAAACAAATTTTCATATTAATAAATAAACAAAAAATGCAATTCTACCATTGTCCCAACCGACGTAACGGACACGATCACCTGTAAATGCGCGCGCGCAGGTATCTTAAACACACGCACACATGCACACATCACTACACACGTACAATATACATGTACATGTACATTTTGTAACTATCTGTTTGTTGTGATACCATCGACATTACGTAACACGGTTTATTTAGTTTATTTATAAACTGGCTGTATCTTCTAGGAACTTATAAAGCTGGTAAAAAAAGGTTGTATACTTTTATCCTGGATTCTTAGGATATCCTTGGAGGTAATTTATGCAAAACGTTTTTTGCATTACACATCGTACTTTTGATATTAAATTTCTGAGAAATTTAATATAAGGTTATAATTGACACTTAATGTTATTACACTAGTTATTGCTACGAGCTGTTTCGTATTGTGTAGCTGGTTTTATAATGTTTGAATAGTACCTATATGTTATTATTAAAAAAATGCTTACTAAAAATTAATTGTATGAACGAGTTTCACTGTCTTGTAAAATTTTAAGGTACTTGATAGACATAAAAAGCAGAACCTTTTTGAAAAAATATAGATTTGGACATACTTATGTATAACCGTTTCTGAGATATACGAAATACATTTAAATATATAGATATAGACCGATACATATACGCAGGAATTCTTTGTGGGGACACAACGAATGAAGTTTCGAAAATAAATAAATTACAACAAATTATGGACCTACAACTTAGCATTAGCGTGCCTCCAAAAAATAAGTGAAGTAATAAAGCCCTTGATATACGTATAGAATATTTGGCCCTTTAAAGTTATAAGAAATACAGTACAGTATGACTAATACAGTATAACTGTATGTAATAGAATATCCAGGAAAGTTTTTTCCCGGATTTAAAACCGTAACCGACGCTTCGATTAAATACGTGTTTTGTCAACTAGACAATCTTGAGTCTTACAAACACATACCTATTTACATTGACCTAACATTGTATAGTTTATAACCATAATAACTTTTTGGAAAAGTTATTAAGAATACTCAGCTTAAATTCATCTCGTAGGAGGAAGAAAGGAAAATGTTATAGCAAGGTTATCCTTATTATTTCAAATTAAGATACCGTGTCATATGAAATGACATAATTTCTCGTGAACATAAACTCATTGGTAACAAATTTAACCGGCAATATTTGACTCTTGACAAACAGACAGACAGACAACGGGACAGGCGAATGTAAAGAAAAGCTTGTAAAATTTCTTACATTTCTCGCGCTAAACAAGAACTCAAAATATCAATGAAATATTTTTAATAGTAATACACTAATACATATTCATTGTAATGTAAATACCTAAATATATTTCAGATAACGATAAAATATTTTAGTGGGTAATGACACCGACGAAGTGAAAGTGGGGTTAAAAGTATAGGGATTGTCTAACAAATATTTGGGAAACACTGCACTGTTAGAGGATAACAACATTTGTGAAAAAAATATGGCGGAATTATTGTTAGATACTTCAATTCCTTCTATTGGTAACTTTTCTGTAATATTATAGATGTAAGGACTTTGTCGCGCTGTAAAACACTGACTGGCAGCTACGAATACAAGTCTCAAAGTTACAAAAAAAAATTAATGGTTTTTAATTATGAAAAAAAACATACGATACGATAACGAGCGATACGATAAACGATATAACGAACGATAAGAAAAATACGAATTTTAAAAATTCTTTCGCCTGTGACAATAAAATATCAATACTCATTTCCCTCGCTATTTGAATATTACTGCTATCACAATAAGAGTGTTTTATTTTCGGATGAATTTTCAAGAACATTTACGGTTTACAGTATGTATGTTATCTACATATAATTTATTATTTTAAAAAATATACACGTTTTATCTGAACGACACGTTATGAGTTTCTGTTCCGTTTGACGGTCATGATCTCTTGCCCCTTTAAAACTAATGGAAAACCTCCCGGTAAACTTGTCCACAATATCTGGTTAAAATTAAATTAAATGACAATAGATAATAGTTTAATTATGTTTAAATTCATCTCGAGCTCGGCGGTGAAGGAAAACATCGTGAGGAAACCTGCATATGCTGAAAGAAATTCTGACACATGTATATCCACCAATCCGCAATAGAGCAGCGTGGTGGATTAAGCTCCATACCTTCTCCCTAATACGAGAAGAGGCCTATGCCCAGCAGTGGCATATGTACAGGCTGTGTTACGTTTTAGATAATAGTTAATATTCCGATAATTCAATTCTCAAATAAAGCTGAACGATCTAAACTTCTAAACTATGCGCATTACCACAGAATTATACTATATTTACTCTGTGGCATTACGCTGCGCAGAAATAAAATTTGGTAGCCACTTACTAGAGTCAAGATTACTCTGACAAACACGCACAAAGTTGATATTAAAAAGTTCTTGAATTATTAATAAGACTGTTTTGTGGTTGTGACCAAGTCTAAGCTACTGATTCCAAGTCATATACCGCTGAGCTAATTAGATACTTAGACAAAATACTCATGTGTAATGCTAAGTAAGTCTTTTAGTCCTTTCCTAACATCATATTTCCTTTCAAATATTTTCTTTCTTTGTTTTGAAGTCATGTGCTGAAAATAATAATAATTATTAAGGGCGGTAGCAAATTAACATCATCCGTCATTTATCTGCTTGTTTTACCATTATTTTTTAAATATTAGAAAATGAAAGAAAATCTTAATTACATCAACTCTTTATTAATATTAGGTAATATAGATAAAAATAATGTTTTGTTATATTTAGAAGTTTATTTTTAAGAATGAAAATTCTTATTTTAGTGTTTATTTATTTATTTTTTTAGCACTATCAGCATATTCACAAGTCATATTTTAGATAAAAACATAATACTTTTACAGTAGTGTACTGTGATACACCACATTACATTATAGGTATTTACAACTTACATATTAACAAAGGTATTCAACAAAACACTATACTCTAACATTTAATAGAATCTATGAGAATAAATTTTAAACAAAGTAAAAAAAATAAGTGTCGTTCAAGTATTTCGTAACGCAATTTTTGAATATTTTACACCCCCCTCCCCCACATGTAACGCACCGTAACTTTGTTCTATACCCCTCCCCTAGACGTAACGTAACATTTTACCACAATTTTTAGGTGAAAATGGTCACTAAAATAATTTTCGAGACCATTTTCATCTAAAAATCAAAATTATGTCGTTACAAGACCCTCCCCTCCCCCCAAACTGCGTTACGTAATACTTTAATGAACCCTAACCACTGATTCACTATTTAGAATGTTTCAGTAAAAATATAATAAAAAATTGTTAAAAACGCATTAAAAATTCGATGTGATAGGGCAGCGGACGTGCTGCGAAAGCGACCCCGCAGTCTCTCCGTTTCCGTGCTGACGGCGGCCATCGCGGGGGTTGTGCAATGCAATAAGTATGCAAATTGCAAAAAATGCAAAGTGCAATCTCACATAACCCGACATCCCCTCCAGGAGTCTTTATGAAGATTTACCCTGCGTCAAAAAAAAGTCATAGCTTAAATTAATTAACCCCCTGTACCAAAATTTCTAAATTGCTGATTCTGTAGCAAAGTCTTGAGGCATGAATTAGTTTGTAATCAAGGCCTTTAAAAAAATAAAATCTTTACTTGATGTGTCATAATATGTTTTAAGTAATGAGGTTATTTTTTATGAAATATATTTTGTGATAAGAATAAGGTTTATGTGTTGGTATAGAACCAACTTTACTTAAAAAAATATATTTTAAATAGCAATTTTTCGGTTTAATATTTTTATTTACAGATTATGGTTATAAAATTATTTATTAGACTTTTTAAAGGTTTTCTCTTTTTTTTGTTTTATTTGTTTTTCTGTTTGCTAAATTGGTTGCTATGACACGTTTACTAAGTATGAGTAAGAAAATGTAGGAAAATACCTAAATAAATTATGCTTAAACTTTCAAAATGCCTACATACATATGTATAAGGGTGCATTCGAGCTTTATTCAATTTATTTACATAACACAACCTGTACATATCCCACTGCTGGGCATAGGCCTCTTCTCATATTAGGGAGAAGGTATGGAGCTTAACCCACCACGCTGCTCCACTGCGGATTGGTGGATATACATGTGTCAGAATTT
>DVXP01000592.1:0-19226 GCA_018235645.1 Junonia grisea | reverse complement strand
TGGGCATAGGCCTCTTCTCCTATTAGGGAGAAGGTTATGGAGCTTAATCCACCACGCTGCTCCACTGCCGGTTGGTGGAAAAAGCTACAAGCTTAATATGTATTAAAATCTATATTAATAAGCATTTACGTTAATCTTTAAAAGCTTTAACGTTAATGTCATAACAATAGCGGTTTATTTTATTTGTTAATTAGTTCAATTTGGTTCACACGTTTATTAGACGTAACAGGTCTATGATCTAATGAGGCAAACTGATAACAACTAATGACTTATTTGTTGTACAATTCTTCAATAACTGTGACGATTCTAGACTATTTTTTTGTAGACTCCGTAGTTAATGATTCTTAATAAGTATTATATATTTCTGAGTAAGTAATTATTTATTGTAAAGGTAGTAGACAATTTGTTTTATTTCAATACAATAATATAAGTACTTACTAAATACGGTTTTTGTGTTTTGTCAGGTAGTATCGGTATACGCAAATATTTTACTAATGTGTTTCATCGACTAACTGGTTTTTTTATAACCTCATTAGCCTAAAACAAGCTCCAATTGTCCTCATGCAACTATTACAAATGAAAAAGCTTATTTTAAGGCGTTAGTAGCTGACACAAATTGCATGTACTTGATAAAATATTCTAGTAAAATGTATAACGATGCTAACTATAAAAAAATGAGTAACCGTAAGTGAAAGTATAAGACAGAATACATACAATAATTATTAGGATATATAAAAGTAGCTAAAAAATTGGTTAAAAATAACAGCTTTATCATATAAAATCTTTAAAAAAAACTCTATTAAATAGGATAATATTTTTCTTCTTACCCTGGTCCTATTGTAGTACAGACATACTTTGTAATAAAACATACATATTATACAAAATATTACTTATCAAAATATTACAATAGCATAACAGTGGGGCTGAATTATGAAATATTACCATATCTCATCTAAGAAACTGATGTAATCATTTGCTTGGGGGTATACAATTGCTCATTCTGTTGATAAAGCATATGAGTAAGTTAAAAAAGTGAAAATCGTTTATCATCCTTACCTTGCAAAAACCCATGTCATTACACATACTATCTAGCCCACCCTTGTTTGATAAAATAGATAAATAATTTATTATTAAATACCTAGAAGAATATTGTATATCTTACGTATGTCATTATTTATATGAATATAAATGTAAACTGGGTAAATTATATGAAGCCTTAATATGTGAACTTTACTACTGCCGAATTTGCTTCGTCAAAGTAGAGTCGTGAAAGCGCTATTAATTTTCAATAATCCTTATGAATTTTTATATCTACATTCACATTTTGACCTTAGTAAAAAAAGAAAACAATATTTAATGTTATATTATGTTACTAAAAATTTTAAATTTTGAAATATTGAGCAAGACTTTCATTTCCATCATCACCATGACGCGCGAGTTTTGGGGGTCGAACCGTTTTATTGAAACGGTCGTGTCACATTACACGGAACCCATGAGATGATTCTAAATACGGTGACGTTGAAATAACTCCGTTATCGTCTTTCTCAGTATGGCACGTCTAGTTTTCCGGTAGTACTACTGTCTACGTGTGAATCTGAATGAACGTCCATTCACGCTGTGTGTTACGAACTTGAATGATACGATTCCTTTAATCAATGAATTATTTCAGGGCATTGACTGTTTGATAAGATTTACATTTTTTTTAATTATATGAAAAATAGAGCCTTAGGTGAAATAGGTACAGTCAGTTTGTAACTTATGAATATGATTATTTATTTTCGAAAATATTTTACTTTTGTAAATATAAAATTCCGTAATACTTCGTTGGTAAAAATTATGGTCTGTTTGTGGATTTAAATTGTGGTGGTTTCTTGAGTTTCCAGAATTATGCTACGGTAGATACTTAGCCTTCCGGATGAAGGAAGTAAATATGAAAGGAAAATTAGATGTTTGTTATATGAGGTAATTTGCGGTCAAGTTTTAATTAGAGCTAATGAAAAAGTAGTTAATAATAAATTTAAGTCCTGGATACATGTATGTAGGAATTGGGTTAACCAACACGGTCGACATTTACGCCGGAGACTCATATTTCTAAGTATAAATACTATAAATGACAATATTGTTCCATTCATTAAAAGTATTTTTCTTGAAACTAGTTCTAAAAATAACTTGAACGTAATTTTAGATACCTAACGGTTATGCGCTCGGCCGGTCACGTATTGGAATTACCTTTTATGCCAGTGTCAACATTTTCTAAGGAAGTTTAAATTAGTGTTAAGGAACGGTGACGTAGTTTATGACGTAAAGATTGGTGGATATTTATCTTACATTATCGATAAGGTTTAGTTTATTTTTGGGATAAGCTTTTAACTTTTTTTTTTTCTATTTGGTTTTCACAACTAATCTAAATACGTAAATAAGTGATAGATAAACAATTACGTCAGTTTTTTGTTTTTGTTATGTTTTTATATCTCTCGTGACGATTAGCGCAATTAAAAGTTACGTACGCATGAAATTTGATATTTAACAGACGGCATGGCAATTTCTTATCATTTGTTATTGGTATTTTCATTTTTCGTCATCAGATGTTTGTATAAATAATGAGATAAATCTTTAAAAAAACACTTTATACTCACAGCGTAGAGTTATAAGCTCTACTAAGCTCTTATTTTTTCATGTTTTGCGAATATTTGGCTATGTATTATTTATTATTCAAAGTGCTAAAAACAATAATTGCATTGGTTAAATAAAGTGCCAATGTATCGAAGTATGTGGATTTTTTTATTTCGTCGAAGAATCCTAAATCGAATCGAAGGGCTGAATGGAATTTTTTTAATTAATCAGGTATCTATCGACTCGTATTAACACGGGATAGTCACCGGTCAGATTATTTTCTAATGTATCCGAAATGTCGGCTGTAATTTAACTTTAGTTTGGAAGTAATAATAAAATATCGTTGTTATTCTGATAGACATTTGATTTATGTTAATGTTTTTACTCCTTGATTAGTTCAGTGCTTATATTGTAAGTTACATGTAGTAATAGGTTGAAGTAAATTGTAAAGTATTCAGATAGCACACAGTACTACCTGATGTGACTTGATGTAATCTCTAAATTATTTCACCTTGCATTTTATGCTCTAACAAAGCGTCTGCACACTCGACGAATAACTCTAACGTGTGACTCGAAAGAATTTGATGAATCGTTAATTATAAAGCGACGCCGAGCAGTCTGAAAGTCATTACTTAGGACACCTATACAGTTTTATCGAATTATCAACAGGAAACTCCCTGCTGATACGACACAGGTGTTCTGGGCGATGTTCACAGAACTCAAATATGACGTAATTGCTCATCCGGCTACATCACGGAATAGTAAAGTACACGATAAAAAGCAGTCTCATGTTCTTAAGTGTGATGCGTAATCGCTATCGTACTCATGTGTGATTTAGGGTTTTTTTGTTGATTAAAAATTAACTATTGTGAACAGCAGTATATACGGTCTGTTTTTTTTTTGATGACGCAAAGTAAACTTAGATACCCGACTCCTGGGGAAGGTAGGGTTATGTGAAATTGTACTCACTAAAAATCGCTACGAGTTATAGGGACTATATTGTCTGTAGTCGTAACATGTTGATTTTGTCGACAGTTTCATAAGTTTTCTATGAATATATTAGGTTTTTGTTTGCTCGAAAATAAAATATGTAAATATAAATTAATTTCCCTTAAGATTAAATTCAATTTGTTTTATGCGTGAACAAATATTTTGATATTCATCAGTCATGTTATCACATACCATAAGAATGACATAGTTACTACAGATTAAATTGTAATATTGCGCTTTTGCATACTTGCATAGGCTTAATACGTAATGTGTTATATTTACTTTCAAATAGGACCATACTGCGCGTAAAATACTGAAAAAGCTTTTAAGAAAATTTAATTTTCTCAAGGATTTTTTAAAGTACATATATAATCGCGTTTCATTTCGGGCTTTAAGATTACAAAAATATGGTAAAACATTATTCTAAATATTCATGTAGGTTCAAATGTAGGTACATATTATAAGAAATAATGTCTAGTAGGTACGTACTACTAAAAAATTAACTTTTTTGTAACAGTCGGCAAATATTAAACTGTACCTAATGCAGCGAAAACTATAATAAATATGTAAACATACTTAAGCAATTCTCCCTTTACTCGCGTATAAATAATTAATGAGCGTCTGCGCATAAATTAATAGTAATCGCTTGATTATCTCATTCATAAAGTTTTTTATCTTTATTAGTATGAACTTACGATCCAATAATAACAATCTATTGCATATATAATTTAATTCAGGAAAAATTTCAAGGGTCTCTTGCGCGGGCGGAAATATTCTACGTAACGTGCGTAAGATCCGTTTTGGAAAATTTCCCTCCAAGGAAATGAATCAAGTTCCTGTTCGATTTTTGAACGACTCATTTGGTAGTTATTTCAAAAGTACATAAGATGCAATGGAATAAATATTTACTATGAAAAAAAGGATCAGTAGTGATTTATTGCGAATATACTGGTACAAAAGTGAATAATATTACGGAAGATTTTTATAGGAATGGAAATGTTATACTTATTATTAGAGTATATATACTTGTATTGTTACTGAGGATTTTTAGGTTTATTTTTATTTTGTATGTAATCTGCTATTAAAATATTAGTTTATATTTATGATTAAATATTGAAAGTTATTGCAATTTATTTTGAGCCATTTTTAGCTAGTTTTATGAACGCGTGTGACCTGCGCAGGAATACTCAGTCGTGTTTAAATAAACAAAATGCTAATAAAATTAAAAACAATTGAACTTTAAGAACACATTATACAACATGTGTTCCTACATTTATTTCCGCTTATTTTATGTATGAGCACCTGAATTCTTTAACATGTTTTCATTTTATTACATTTTATTATAGAAGGTAAAATTGACTAGAACTCTATGAACTTTTTTATAAAAAAGCATATGGAATATTTGATACCTTTTGATCACTCACATATATAAGAAACTTTAAGAGTGAAAGAAAATAAAGCAATATACAATTTATCCGCCTGAGTCAACTGTTTTTCAGTGACTAACTACGTTTCGAGTTTATGAAATGAGTCAAATGTTTTATGGTATAATAACTAGAGGAATTTCAGACATGAAAGTTAATCTTCGAAAAGAGGCCTAATGAATGATTTTCTAATCATCGCATAGTTTCTATAATCTATTATGAATATTTTGATATTTTTACATGGAGTTATATAGTTTAAATTTCTATTAAAACTCAATTAAGGAAAGCTTTTATAGTTTGTTTATTGTAAATGGTATATAATTTCTTTATTCACTCTGTTAATTTTGTGTCAATAATGTCATAATATTGTATTTTTCGTTATCATACTATTGTAGGTAATCAATCATCATACGGTCATCAGATACCGTCTTTACAATAAAAACAATCAGCTGTATATATAATTCGATACAGGAAAACTTTTCATAGTCTCTTTCGTGCGGGCGGATATACCCTACGCGTGTCACGGAGATCCGTTTCGAAAGGTTTCACCGCGAAGAAAATTCCCTAGTCCCAACCCTTGAATACGCGGACACGATCTGACCCCAGTCAACAGGTGCCTGCAACTGGGTGGGATCGGACCCGCCCTCCGCCCACCATTGGCCGCCGCGGCACCGCACCGGTGTGCCCTGCCGGCTATTCGTCGCCCCACTGCTGACACCACGTGCTCGGTGTACACTAGGCTTTATCTTACGCGCCGTCACACCAATTCATTTAGTCGCTCACCCGACACGACGCGTGCGACATCAGTTTTGGGGATGTCAATTGCGATCGGCGGTTATGGATTACACTAAGATCCCATATTTCGCGATGTTCAGACAGGCCGGAACTGTGATAGTTAGAGTCAAAATGGAGATGCCGGAGACCGTCTGCAAGCCCGAGGCGTGTCCCAGGTCGGACTACCCTCGGCCGATGCACCGGCCGTCAGGCTGTGAACAATGTTCTAGGACTAGATCGAGTAACCAATTCAGTGACTGTGATAGTGATTTAGTGGACAGATGTCGACCTTACAGAGCGAGTTCAGCGAGAAGCAGTAAGCTTTTTTATTAAAATACATTATTTTTAATGTTAACTTACTAAAATTTGCATTTGAAGAAATTGTTACAATGTTTTTAAAAGCATTGTTTTTGGACCTTATTTTCATAAAATATAAAAGGGAGCTCATCCAAATATTTACTAGGAAAGTGTTAGTTAGCATAACCTACTATTTGCAAATTAGTCAAAATTGACCTTAGTTTTTGGGGTTTAATATTATAGATTAGCTTACGTCACTTTGACATTGTAAGTTTGCACGAAAACAAATGACATGCTGATTACTACATGTGTCGGACATCTCAAAAATGAATACAAACAAAAAATGTGTCTATTATTAATAAATTTTAGTTTTCCATACTTCTTTTGCATGTAAACATTAACTATGTCAAATTTCTAATTGTTCCGTTGGCGAATTATGCTTAAAAAGGAGTTCAAAGTTTTATTTCCGCGTACTAATTTATAGATAATATAAATATCCGGCCCGGTGAACCTATTATTTATGTCATTGCAGTTTCAATTTCCAAGCTTAAAGCTTACAATGTAACTGCGCAAAACTAGCGGCGATCTTGTTCTAATATAAACACGAAGATCAAAACTAACTCGCCAAGCAATGCAATTATACAAGTGTACTGTTACCGCAATGACATATCTAACTAAATGTTTCTATCCATTAAGAGTCGTACAGTTATGTCCGCGTCGGGGGGAGTTTCGTAATTAGTACTATCGGGCTCGCCACTCTATATAGGGCCATGAAATGATTTAAATGTCGTACTATTAAAATACGCTTGTACAAGATGTCGATTTGCCGGTATATTTTCTAATGACAATAAAATTATGATTGATAATTACTTTAATATTTCGGTAATATGATAACAGCTAAAAAATTCAAATATTTTATATTGTAGAAATGTGATCGCAAGTCGAATATAATTTACAAAAAAGAACATACTGTATTACTCTAACTTAATCTAGATAATGTCAAAATAATATTTAATAAGTAACATCCGTTATTGACATACTATAACGTAAAAAGCTTGACGTGAATTAGGAATAACTTTATTGCCTAAAAAAATACTAGTAGACTGTTTGGAAAAAATGATTTATGTCCGTGAGATAAAACACTAATTAGAATTTTTAACATATCTTTTTGCTTTAATCCAATAAAGTAATTAACATTCATTTGAGACGCAAAACTAAGAAAGACGGTCAAGATATCAATTTCTAAAGTGGAATTTTATAATAAATTCGAGTTGTGCAAAAAATATCGCATTATGTCTAATAGAAATCACCTAAATATTATTAATGACCAAAAGAAGGCAATCATTACCTGAGTACAATAAAGGATTAAGACCAATTTGTGAGAACGTTTGCATTGTTATTATTTTGACCACAGTCTTATCTAAATATACTATTAAATAACAATTAAATCGCGCGCAAAACGTAAATAAGTAAACGACGGAAAAAACGCGGTATCAACATTGTTCTAACATTTTCCCGGAAGTGCAGTTGATGCATTTCGTAACAAAACTCGATGCAGAAATTAGTGTTATTGCAATTTACTTGTCGGTTAAATAAGGCGGCATGGTGACCGTTTCTCTTAAAAAAACCCATTCTACATCCGCAATTAAAGAAAAAAATCGTAAAACCTACTTAGTTTTTGTGCGTTTGCGGAATGCTTTAGGTTTTTCAGATTGACTTCTGTATATGCAACTAAACTGTATGCATAGTAGTAGAGAGTAAATTATTTATCTGTTACCTTAGATTAAAATAAAAAAAAGTTATTTAAATTATGATTAAATTAAATTAAAAAGCAAATGTTAAATTTAAGCTTAATTGTTGAGATTTCGTGATAAGCTAAAAGGGGTTTAAATCCATATAAAAGTTTAGTAAATTCATGACATCACACAACAACGCATTGTATGAATGCAAAAGTATTTTGATTAAAAATTAATATGGACAAATTTTATTACTAAATACCGGTGAAATTGTCTATCACAGATATTATTCGTATTTACTAATATGTCATTGCGTTAATATTTTTATATCACCCGAGTTAGTTTGCACTAATTATTTTTATAACTCAAACTGTCTTATGAAAATTCGGACTATTGACTTTAAGGCGGAGAACTATAACTAGTAGTGCGAAACATTGATTATGTAAATGTAAGTTATTTGCGATTGCTCGGAGGAGATAATATTAATATGACACCATACTGATACTATTATTTCATATTAAATTATTAATGTCTTTTTAGAAAATTTGGTTTTCCACTATTACAGAAGGTAGAGAAAAACGGGTGACTTTTGTTTTATTAGTTAAAAAGTAACACCTTCTGTAGCAAAAAATTTTTCATAAAAAATAACCATTTTGATAATTAAAAGACAGAAACCGAAAATTACGTACTGTTCAAGAACAGATCATAATTGTAATCTGTTATCCAATACATCTTCAAGGCATGTACCCAATTTTTATTTTCTTGTAAAAAAAGATAAGTACATCCCTTGAAGCAACACAATTCATGTATCTTCAGTTTAAAAAGTTATCAGTAAAATTTTGTAATGTCAGTGGTTATGTCATTAAATTTAATTCGAAGAAAATTTGCGCTTGTTTCGTTAATTTCACGAGGTCAATCGCCGATGGTTCGGCGGTATTACCATTTAGAGTGATTTTCAGTTAATGAAGTATATATCACCACATACCGTAAGAGAAGCGCCGCCATGCGTTTACCGAGCGATTATCGTCCTTATTATATGCAGTCAAATTTTACGACCTTATCAGTTGTCATCCGTTACGTTCAAACTGACCAACTTACTTAATCAAACCCCCATTACACTCTCAACATAAAAGTTTTAATCTATTGTTATCCAATAAAAAAATTATGCACGTAATTTGTAACTTGCGAGCGGCGTGGATCTCTGAATGAGATCGCGAACGATAACGAGTTCGGCCACGCAAAAGATATAAAAATCATCAATAATTTGACGCGCATCATTTCGTAACAAACCGCGAAGACTGAGCTCACTGTAAAATTTTGACGCATTTATGTTCAGAATTTACATAATGATTGCGGTGGCGCCGACCGCGGCCGAACCGAACGGTGCAAACTTTTCTCGGTTTTCGAGCCAAAATTCTAGTTAGCGGGCGCGCGATTTCTTTTTAAAAAGGTTAACAAGGTGCTCTCGTTTGGGTCGTTTTTCGTGCCGCGCAGCCTCCTTTTGTGTACGAGCGAGCTGTTAAAAAATAAACGAATTCTTTGTTTCTCGGGTAGTCGGTCCGACCTCCGACGCGGTCCCTACTTTTTTATGCCCCCTTATAACCTGTGTATTACCTACGTGTAGGTATCTACGGTTTTTATGGTCGCTCGGTCAGCTCTTCAATGGGCTAAGGAATTCGATCGAGTCTCCTCTTTGTCCATTTATAGTTTTTTTATAGTTCGTAATTACAGATCCTTAAACGAGCGACTATTGAAAGTTCGTAATTTATCGACAATACAAAACCATTTTTGAGCCTAATTACAGTCTCAAAATTTCATTCTGTACCGTCATTAGCTAATTAATGTCGCAAAGTAATCGACTTACGCCTCGCATTTACGTAAAGTTATTTAAAGTACGGTAAAAACTGTTTCATTTTATAAAAAATAAATGTATTAATGGGCATGTATCCGTATCACACGGTGACTCTACATCTTTTTACGAGCTGACCTGTTATTTTTTTTTCTGGTTGAACTTTTGACGGCGGCGGCGGTCTCGCGGTTGCTTGCTTTTGACCGGCGCACTAATAAAATGTTATGATCGTGTGTTTAACGCGTGTTGTGTGTCGGACCTTCCTTTTGACATGATCGTTATTACCCGACTCCGCCTTTGCGGTCGCCTTTTGTGTTCCGACTGTAACAACGTTGTTATTGTGTCAATTAGATGCCAATATGGGGTCTATAACTAAATCAGTGCTAGTTAATTCGGACGTATATATAGCTGCAATCGGAATACATTTAGGTTCATTGCTTTAAATTAATGAGCGTGATGGCGAATCATTCGCTCTCGCTCGGATGTGAACGAGAGGCGTGATAATCGGGGTCCGTTCACAGGGCTTAGTTAAATAATAAGCGGCAAGCACCCTATAACTATAATTTTCTTTTATTTGACCGCCGCGTTCGCCGCGGGCTAAATAACAAATCGCCACAAAACTGGCTAACAAGATGCAAGAGTAAAAAAAACACGCACACAATTTTACACGGACAACAACCGAGTTGAGCATGGCTCAAAATTTTACATGTATAATGTAGGTAGGTATATAAATATGTTGAAAACGTACTTAGTATATCAAAAATATTGAAATAAATTTTGCACAGGTAATAATTATTAATACACAAAAATATAGATTAGTCATAATAAACAGCATAGTAGATCGTTGCCAATTTTCTTTCTAATGAATAATTGAATAGAAATTTGTTTGTTTACGCTACAAGGAAATGTGCAAATTCTTCGTGTAGAAAGATCGCAACACTCTACCTACGATAGTACGAAATAGCGTAAAGATTTGTAACGTTAGTCACTGGTCGCGAGACATAACACACATGATTCACACTTTGACTCAAAACACGGAGAGCCATCAGTGAGTAACAACGAAATGCGTGTCGATTATCTAATTGATGCACTTATGTTAAGGTCGATAACTTGTAACGATTATAATACGTAAGGCGGCGCATTAAAAATTCATTAATCTGTTCCGAAGTGTAAGCGAAGACACGCAATTACGCCTAAAGAATACTCGTCCGGGCATTAAACGAGATGCAGTATTGACGTTAGAGATGTGAAACGTTTCATCGATATCGGAAGAATGTCCGGTCGGTTGCCAGCCACCGTTAAATTGTGCCGCATTAGTGATTCACACAAGTTCACCGGACAATTAGCAAAGGCTGTCCACCTCTGGGCCGCGATGTATTTATTCATCGGATGTTCATCGATTACCATAATCGACAGCATCGTGCGTGCCGCATACGGAACAACGGACTCTAGCGTTTTCATTGACGAGATGCATCAGAAAGTAAATTGTTTTATATTAAATATTTCACCTCGATAGCAAAACAAGGATACAATAGATAGGAATATAAGTGGAAATATAACTTCACGTATTTCTTTCTTTTCATAATAGCTAGACGTTTATCAAAATCAAAATTAATTTACTCATTTTATAATTCTTAATTCTAAATTAAGGCGTACTTGACGGAGTATAGGGGAAAGTGGGGGAAACACGAACGCGGGGTAATGCCAAATTCAAAGGTTTCAGTATGTTAGAAAGAGATATTCATTATTTACTTACTTTTAGACTTTCGCCAATAATACGGTGCAGTGGAAATAATCGATACAGCAACATTATTAGGCACTAGATAATATTTCTTTTATACTAACCTCAGCTTCGTTTCCAGGATACGTCAACGTCTGCGCAGCGGTTTGCCTGGTCCTACTGGTGGGCGGACTCTCGCCGCAGTCCTCAGCAGCGCCGCACAAACGAACCATGGACAGACATCGCCGCTCACCGTCCCCGGAGAACAATCTGTGGGCGAATCCCTGTGATTATGCTTCCAATGTAAGTTTAAATAGAGCTCCTATTCATAATAATTGAAAACCCTTCGAAAGCTATGTTACTATGCTTCTAAGATTAGGTATTTTATGTTATTGCATTTCTTTTCTTTATCCTGTTTATGTTTCTGTTTTATACATTAATTTATTTACATTTCATTATTTCTTGTTTTCAGTCAATGTCAGTAAAATATACAGCAAAACTTGCAAAAGATGTCGCATCACAAGCGAGAAACGCCTTCGAGTCGACGGCAAAGTACAAAGATAATTTCGTAAGTGTCACTTTATAATATATAAAATAATCATTGTTCGCTTTCATTGATGGATCGAATGCAGTGACGAGACAATCGCAATGTAGTATTCGCGCCCGCATCGTTATGCCCGCCGCGTCGTTCTAAATGAACGGACGCGCGCTGCGGCCGGCCAATACCAATAAAACTTTAAACTAAGGACATCGGCGCATACCTTTAGAGCTTAATATGATTTTATCAACTTATGAATGAACGTGGCCGTAGTAGCAGACCGATCAGAAGTCGACACTAACGCCAAAAACACCCAGCGAAAATAAATCGTCTCTACGTATTCATTTCGAAAAAATTCTCATGAAATTTCATCCATTAACGATTCCTCGCGTGCACGTTTTTAACGTCATTTTCTCACCGCGTCGGATGGCGTGGAAGAGAGATTGCATCGGCGCGGGCGCCGCCGGTTTCGCCCCTGTACGTCCGGCCGTGGTCGCTTCCTCCCTTTTAATTATAATTTCGCACTGCTTTCATTTGGTGACCCATTAGTTCATCAATTTTTGACAATACTAAAATAGTTCAAATACTATATGATCGTTAATAGTAGAAAAAGGAAAAAATTAATTTGAATTGCATATGAAATGACTATCCGATCGCCCACCGAAGCGCGAATGCCCACATTTGCATTCAAAGGCCTAACAAAACAGAGTTACTAGAAACATTATAAGACAATCTGTCATTGCGTTCCTAAGAATATAATATTTCCGAATCGGAAGTAAGGTGGCCCGATCAACGAGCAATAATGTGATGTCGTTGTCGCGCCACGAATCATTTATGGATGACCTTCTACTATCTTAATTATTTGTGATATCGAACGGACCGGCGAACGAGTACATTTCGATTTTAAACGATAATAATAAAATATGCCGAGTGTAAAGCAGTCAATGGAAATGGAACAATGAGTCGTCTTCGAATAAATTCATCCAGTAGTGGCGTGTGGCTTTGGTGTATGAGGTATGGTGGCATTTGTAATAGGCTCGCCGGTCTTAACGACGGCGACGTCCTGTCCGCTCGCTGCTGCCTCCCCGTCGTAAAATGACATTATCGACGCACAGTAGCCGGAACGAAGTACAGGACGGTGCGCATACGTATCGAATACTGATTGCGCATTAATATTGCGCGACACACCTGCCCGATGATTTTTTCTGTCTCTCCCCTTAATGTCGGTCATTCGTTACTAATGTATCATATTTATTGCGGTTTAGACAAAGCTTGAGCTCGTTGAACCGCCATTGTTAACGCTTCAAGGACGTTTATTTACTCTTTGTTTCGGCTCCGCATTTTTCACTCCAAGATTCAGACATAATTCTGTCAGATTTATATCGTTTTCAGATTTAAAACATTGCTCGTGATAAAACGTTACAGAGACAAAGAATGAGTAAACATAAAACAGGTAGTCGAGGATGAAATCGTGTGACATATAAAACGCAATATCCAAATTACTCGCGCTATCATATCTGTCGTCAACCCATTCCTTATAAATAACTGGCCGCGCTGTACTGAGAACGCAATAACAAATTCAACGAACCCTACCGGTACTGTGTGACTCCGCGCCGGCCACCGTGTGAATGTGCTACAACACTTTTGGACCGTACCGGTGTCAAATTATCGCATCATATTTTGAGTCTTAAACTGTTTAGATATTCATCAAAAAATGCCCACGTTCTTCACTTAAAAAACGACGAATGTGTCACGCGATAACTCGATCCTCGTGCAGTTACAAGCATGCCCATCTGTGAGGCTTATCGTGTCGTAATGTTGTTCGATATTATATAAACATTGGATTGTACATCACATTACATACAATATATACATACTTAGTGGCATAGCGTTGTTCACACGGGCGACAGGCTGTCTGCGACGGTGGATGCGTGTGAGAACGTGTGCTGTAAATATGTGTGCCGCGTATGTGTGGGTGCATGTTTATTTGATAAGCTTCCGATGTTTCGAGCTAGATATCCGGATGCTATGTCGTCGAATTTCTAGCTGATGCCCACCCACGGGATGGTCGACTGCAGACATAGCAATTTCAAAGCTCCAACCGTCTTGGCTATATAAACTGAAGTTGATTCTTTCATTTTATCTTCGTTGAATTTCTATTATACTGAATTTATTGCGTTATTTGCCGGTTAATATTCTATAAATAGAAAAAAATACAATTATACCCACACAGTGAGCATTTAGCTGACTTTATATGGGTTTTCTTTTGTTTTGCATTCGTTAAGAATTTTGTTTTTCATTGCATATTTTGAATTCTAATTTCTTAAAAAAACTAATTGTTTATAACAATCTAAATGTGTTACGACGTTTCGGATATGTCGCGGCGTACCGGACGAACACCTGCACTTTGTTGTTACATAGCCACTATGTGTACTACTTACACTGGTAAATGGCATCAGGCTAGTGTAATGTTAATATTATTTTGAAAATGACATGACTAATAAAAAATATAATTGACAATATTTTTTGGCGCTCTATTTTTTCTTTCAATTTATGTTTACTATAATATGTGAAATATGAATATTAATAATAGTATAACAAAAAAATTCTAGTAACAATAATAAAAACTATAATAAAATTTATAACACCAGAAAAAAAAACTTGTTTGAGATAAAATCTAATAATTACTGAATGTTCTCCCCCGTTGCAACTTTTGTATATTTGTATGGAGCTCGTTAAATCCTCATCAATATTTAGAAATTTTCGATTGAATTTTTATTGCATCGAAACACTGATAAAATCATTGTACAATACGATTTTCAGAAGTTTGTCACGATTTGGAAACTTTTAATTAGCCACATTGTTGAGCAACAATATTTCAACCAAACGGACGCCATTGGGAGGGACAGGCAATTTCTATCGAATCGGTTGCATCTGCCGGCAATTGTTTAATTCTGTGTCGTGTCTGCGACTTAATTGCGAAAATGTTAAGGTTTAAAATTCAATAACGGGTACATAGTCACGTATGCTCTAGACGTAGTGTCAAATTTTAATGTCGAAACGGTTTCGTTACGTGACATATCGGCACTGCTAGCTGTCGGACCTCGCGTTTCGATCTCATCTTTCACACGACCTTGGCTGACCCATAAAATTGATAGGTGATCTCATAAGTACGATTGTTTAATACACACACGGCTTCCTAGTCCAATTTCACATTACACCTACATAGCTTGAATACAAAATAAAACGTACCTTTAAAATCGTGAAGAATGATGTCGTCTGCCATCGAGATGACCACTGCAAATGTCTCCACTCTGGACTTATTTATACCGGCTGCAATAGAGGAAACAGCGACACATCTCATCTTCCGTTCAATCTTCTTTTTCCATGAAAGTCAATCAACGCTACGTTCTAACTAGTACATCTATTTTTATCTTTCAAAGAAATCAACGGGACCCGTAGCGTGACAGGGCTGATTCACACTTACTGCAGAGACTATGGTTTTTAGCGTCTGTGGATAAATCGATTTTAAGAAATCAAAAGTGTATAATATCGTGTAAAATAGAGGTCTATGCGATAATTTATTTGACGCTAAAACGAATCATCATAACGGAAAAATATTTTTATTTATTTTAATATTAGTAATCGATTCTTGATTTAAAAGTGTTGCATAAATAAATATATTATATATCTTGCTCAATAATGTTTCTATTGTTACAGGCATTAAAGCTTCACAGTTATTCAAGTTTCGACGAGCTATTGAAAGCGTGGACCAGTCACGAATGGCTCCGGAATTTCACCTGGTTCCCTGAAGAAGGCTTGCCTAAAGAAAAAGTGCTTTACCAGCCCATGCCCAACGAGTACATGGAGAATTTAATGGTGAGTTAAATCAATTATTTAAAGTGTCACTGAAATCTCAAAACGAATCCGCTTCGACTAACATTTAAAAAGTTTATAAGGAAAGTTGAAATGTCGTTATCTGAAACGCTTGTCTCGTTAAGATAATGACGGTTACTTAACAAAGTCGATCTGATTGTTTTATAATCGAAGGGCGGCGAATTCGCTGATGCCAAAAACGTGCATCCGTATAAGTTTTTCAATCGATTTCAAAGAATCGACATCGTCGGTGGCACTCATTGTTGTCAGCCGACTGTCGTTTACGTGAGAACACAATGGTTTTGCAATGTGGACTGTTTAATCTCAAATGTAATCGACTTATTTCGACTGATACCGAAATTAAAGTAATAAGCTATAGAAAATCAAAACTTATTCAACAAATGTGATAATAAACTAGTCAAATATCAATGTATCGAAATATTTAGCGATGTCATTTAATTTTAATAAGTATACAAAAAATTTAATTTCATTAATTTAGACGTAGTTTAAAAATATCATGTACACAATATTCACTTATTTAACAGACACGCTTCTTTGTAATTGTAATTTAAGTATCTGTATAACAATGTGCAGAGACCCTGAGATTCAATAAAGCCAAACCTATTAGGATTAGGGCATTTTCTGCTGATACGATCGAACCATTTCATAATATGTTTTTTCTTTGTTGTCAGAAGGAGAATAAAATCGACGAACTGTTGCCGTCGATGTTCAAAGGCTTGAAGATGGTGGTTGCTGGGCTGAACTACATATCCGTGAAGGGCTTCAATGATAACATCATCTCTGATGCGAGCATCAAGCATAAAATAACGACGAGCATGCACAACGTGCGAGCTGTTCTTTGTTTGTTCGATGTAAGTATACAAAATCCATAATAATACAAACGTATGTGAAATAATAAAAAATTCAAACGTGTAAAATTAAATATTGAAAAAATCCTTTTCCTGGTTTAGTAGAAAGGAACTTACCTAAAAGTAAACACACGTTCCGTCTACATTTATATCCTTTTACTTTCGTGAGGTAAATCGATAATGCGGTTAGTTAATACACACAATCATTCGTTTTAATTAACAACTGTTTTTATTATTTGCAGGAAGTAATGAGATCGCGCAACTTAGAGATAATGCCCTTGCTGAACTCTGAAATCCCGGACGTGGAGAACGAGCAGAAACTCTCCTATGCTCTGCTGGTCTACCGTGACACACTCAACTACCTGGAGTACTTGGCCCAAGTGTTCCAAGCGATGTACGACATGGACCCGAACAAGGATTGAGGCCAAGCATCGGTTGTGTTAACTATACTCGACTTCGCCGTACAGCGAGAAACTACCCCACAACACCCGAATTTCGGACTATCTACTTAATTTAATTATTGGTGCTTTTATTTATGACTTAGACGTAATTTATTTTACGTAGACAATACTGCTCGTTTGTCAGCGCCTCGTTGGATAAGACCGTCTCGATACACATGTATGTGACTCTCTGACGGATTGTATTGTGATGATCTATGTGTTAAATCTGTATTTAATTGTGTGTAAAGTATATTTATTATGTGTTAAATGTCTCGAGACGGTCTTGTCTTATGTGCGTGCTCGTCTTTATTCGTTGATCCAATACAATGAATCTCGTAGTTGAATTGTTTGCACTTTTGGCTGTTGATAGTAGAAAATATCTTTGCCATTACATTGCCATTTCGGTCTAGAACGAATTAGTTCCTTTTATATGTATGTTTTGTAAATAGCGACGAATTTAATATTTATTCTTTTGTCAGGCAGCTTAACATTCGAAATTTTCCGATATCCTAGTCAAGGTGTTAACTTATTTATTTTTTCGATTACTCTTCAACGTAAGTTACAATTTTCTACTGTATTACTAGACGGTTAGTCTTAAACCATTCCATCAATCTCTGATGTCGATGTGTTAGCAAATTATTTAGTTAATGTGTCAGTGGCTGGTTCATGATTGACAGTATCTCATTGAGTCGCGGTCATGGCTGCGGAAAACGGTTGTAATTATAACATTTTATCTAGTTTCATTACTTTAATTCGATACTTTGTTATCTATTTATTATATTCCTGTTACATAGATCCAATGAAATATGACTAGCTTTAATTGAGCGGTTAATTATATTATTGTAAAGTACAGAGCCACTGTATTTATGACTTAATCATTATTTGTATAGTTCAAATAGTATTTATATCTATGCAAACATAATTGCTATGTTTGCGACATTAAATTATTATTACATTTAAGATTTGACTGTTTTATTTACCTTTGAAATTGGAGAAATGAATATCCCCGAAACTAACACTAACACCCATATTACACGAAATAAATAATTTATAGAAAGGAACAGATTTTTTCGCAAATTATAAAATATTGCAAATAAAAACATATTGCGGAAAAATACATTTATACGGTATACCTAATATTCGTCGTCAAAACGTATAAATTCATTAAAACGTCATACTGTTAATATTAATTGTATTAAAAATTTTATTACTTTACCAAACGTATTAAATAAAACTACTACATTCATCATTGATAAGGGGAAAAGTTTATAATTTCAATATCAACGAAAGATTCGAAAACAGTTTTTTACCCTACGCTGGTGCGCTAGTTAGTATCCGCAGCAAATAACTAGTATTCCTTCTATCCTGAAATTAAAAACGCTACAAAAATATAATAATAAAATGGACAAATTGAATATAATTATTTGTTAAAGAGAAATGCTATAGCCATATGAACAAATAATATATTTGTTCATATGGCTATAGCTATTTCAAAGGGCCAAGCTCCTTATATTAAGTTCCCATGAGTCGGGACTGGAAACAATTTCACATCTTTACACAAGCCATTCACAAGACTACACGTATTTGCATTGGTGACTTGTCGCCTAACGAATTAGACCTCGAACTGAAAATAATAAAAAACATCAAAGAATGCTCATTCGTATCTTAAAGACCTTAAATCAAGGGTTTAAGATCTAAAATTGCATGTCTGGAACTTTTCTTCAGTAACGGCTCCGATCAAAAGTCGACCGACATATTTATTTAATAAGTTAGTGGTAGCTAGTTGTCCCCAGGAGTCCTGTAGGTGTTAAATTTACTTAAGGATTAGATATATCTAAAAAAAACTTTGAGTTTGACCTCCTACCTCGCCATTTTTTGTATGATCATGATCAAACTTAGTGGTGGTTACCATGGTAGAGCTTGAGTCCATTGATGATAAGTGGCATACGTGCTGATTCGACAGGTGAATTACAACACTCTCATATAAAATCGTCATAAAATCAAATAAAAGAGCCGAGATGGGCTAGTGGTGCGAACACGTGGATCTTAACCAAAGGTCACGGGCTCAAACCCTGGCTAGCACCGCTGGATTTTCAAGTG
>DVXP01000591.1:0-19231 GCA_018235645.1 Junonia grisea | reverse complement strand
TGACAGATTCGAAATTCAAATGTAATATTTTTTTATAATTAAGTGTAACAGTATTTATGGCCAGACTAAGTATAATTTTTCACGCCAACTTTTTTATTTTATCGCAGCCATTAAATTCTACAGGCACTTCAAGATTTATAATTTATAGATTTCTTCGTTGCCCTGATGCTTCAAGTAATTTATTCTAAACATAATTTATACTGGATGTAAAAAATATAATAAAACTCAAATATTTGTCTTCATTATAGTGTTTCACCTTCGTAAATATTTACCGAGTATAATCTTATTGAATGATGATGAAATGCTTCTGCTGAAAGGTATATTCTGTCCCCTACATATTTAAGCGTTAAATTATAAATAAATCCGCCTAAATTGAAATCAATCCTTCCGTTAGGGAATAAGGAAGTAAATCAGGGTACGTGACAAACGATTTCTACTCCTCTGCCGCGTTCTGGGTATAATTCGTCAGGCTTAGAAGTGAGCCGAACCAAATTGGGGTAACATCCCTGCATCCACGCGTTTACGTGTGGGCCTGACAGATCGCTTTCAACTTACTGTTGAATTAATAGTGCAATACTTGGAATGCGAATCTATATATGACAACAGCACAGTGACAGCAACTGACTGAAGCGCTGACGGTCGCGGGTTTCTTCCTTGCTAATGACAGACGTCTATATTGGCTATATGAGTGTCTGTCATGTTCGGGATGTTTGTGTTGTACCTATATTTTCCCGAATCCCGACACAAGATCCAATGATTTAACTTGGGTCTTCGAGTGTGGAGCGTTTATATTTGAAACAAGGTTTTGAATTAAATAGAACCAAACATTTTCTTTCGTGGTTTCTCCATCCTACGTGACATTGGCAAAATAATATGTGCTTATATGACACAACTAAAAGCCTAGAATAATTAGAAATTGAATTGAACAGTAAGTGAAAATTAATAAACACTATGTTAAGGTAGAAAACAAAAGAGTCTCGAAATAAGTAACATATGCATTTTAACTCCTACTAAGGTACATGTAAGGACTTTTGATTTATTATCGCCATTTGTATAAAAACGAAGGGCTTATTATTTTCATAAATAATTATTGTAATTAACCCTTTGCTGCTTGTTTACGCGTTATTCTATGAAACCACATCATTAATTATTGTCAAATGTTCTCCCTTTTTGTATTCAATATCAAGTTTCATTTTAGCGTTACGTAGCAAAATTTCATATTCATACTATAATATCAATCATCTTGCTAATTACTTCATAAATACTCGTGTATACGAAACATCATTTATTTATATATCATTTTATGTCATAATTATTAAATGAAAGTCGTAAATAATTGTTATGTCCCGATATAATTATAGTTAATTGCGTACGTGAACAGTTCGAGAAAATCGCACACCAGCGCTTTCGTACAAAAAGAGCGGTAACTTTCATTCATATACCTAACATTTATTCAATTCATTTATAAAATCACAAATGTAATAAAACAACTCTATATGACTTTCATACATCTAGGTAATAAATAATAATATACAAAAAAGAATAATTGACCTTATTTAATTAAACGCACTAATACAGTTGAATAAAAATGTCTACGCCCTAATTTAAGCACGTTGTGAAATAAAGAAACGTAAAGCAGCGTATATAAAATACTTTTATATTATCTTTTTATTAATTTAAAATATTTTCTTTGTTTCAGATGACGACGTAGTGAAAAAAGAACATTATTCTGAGTGACACAGAAGGTAAAATAATAGTAAAGAAATTAACTTAACTGTTTGTTTATAAAAAACTTTTTGTATGCCAAGGTACAATGCGAAAGTCGTCAACTACTACATTCTCACAAAATTAACCATTTTTGATTAAAGAACCATTCTCAAAAATATTGGTTACTAACATGGGTTGGTACACAATAATTTTTTATCCAATGTGGTAAAGTAGTGATATAATCGTGTCTACAAAATTGTAGACACGATTATATCACTACTTTACCATGTATCGACTCCTCATCATTATGAAAAACTTATTTGTGTAACCTACTGAGAGACGCGGAACCCAAGCTGGCATTCCAAAGCATAAAGCCGTACAAACTCTACACGCAAAATTAAAGTTTGAAAAACCTAATAATAGTACAATGTTTCACATAAACAAGATCATGTAACATCGAAAATATTCATGTAATATCATCTTTTTAACAAACATCGCTTCTCATAACTTTTTATTCCATAATTTAAGGTTACAGGTCGCTGGAGATAAATAAGTAAAGATTTATTTAGTCGCTAAATGTACGAATAAATACATATCAAATGACCGGGTGAAGGCGGGGATGGCTATCGAATCGGCAATTCCGAACACGTTTAATAGATAGCACCATTAGCGTTAGGGTGGCTTTGAATTTTGTTTTATTTGAGTTAAAAATGTATTTTTGTATGAAAATTATGAACTTTTAAGTTTGGATTTCAATGTTCGTATATTTTTATATTTTTTCGCTGGATGCCTTTAAATTTCATTGAATTGGTTTTATTTGCGAAAAATGTAGGTCAAATATTATATTACGTAGTATATTTAAACTTTGAAAACCAATTCATATTTTTTATAATTTTGGACGTGATATGATGACAATTTCCTTAAAAAATAGGAAAACAATTTTCATTCAATGAGAATTATTTTAGCTACCTAGAATACTGTTTCAGTTCATATTTCTTAAATATTTTAAGAGTAACAGAAAACATACAAAATTATAAAAAATGTATTACATAGGTATTTTCTAATGTTCCTTTTAAGATGGTTTTACTATATAGGGGTAGAGATTAATAATATTCATTTATTGAACCCTATGTTTCCAATAACAAGTATATAATATGTAATTATATTTTAATATACAACAAAATATTTAACAAAACTTAAATGGCTTAACATATTAACTCTCATTATCATTCCGATGCGTGACCTTTTAAACAGTTTACAGCCGTAATTAATTCACGCATTTCAATTAGAAATAGCTTAATTTCAATGTATTTTTCATTTATCCACATTTTCCATAAAATCGTTGTCAACCTTTCTAGCTTCCCCCAGTGACCCTCAGTTGAATGCTGTACAAACCATTTTATTCCATAGAGCCGTAACGTTATCTATTTCGGCTCTATTATTTGCTGTTTTACTGAGTTAAAGCTGTACTTACATACCATTTAAACTTAATATTCAAAAAATCTGTATATTTAGAATAATTGTGTTTATAAATTAATATATTACAAAAGGCATAAAGTAATGGATCGAAACAATTGCTTTCTAATTAAGTTAAGCTTTATTCTTATTTTTAGATAGTCAATTCTTTTATTTTCATTTCTAACCAAAATGTGTTATCCTAATATCTCATAAAGCCGCCTGTTATTGGATAATTCGATAAGAAAAAATAACTATTTGCTCAATACCTCTTAACACGTAGTAAATTCTGTGTTAGCGGAAATTGCCATCGTGCACTCCCATTAATTGCCTCCATTAATCTTGGACCTTAGCCGGTTTATGTCGAAAATTGCCGAATTTTACCGAAAATCCCCAATCGGGAACACCAATAATTGTAAGATATTAAATGGTGGGAGCGCAGCTGAAGTGTTGATCTCGGATTAGCCGTTGTTTGGTAAAGCCGCTTATTGGTTTTAAGAAGCCGGTATTAAAACTTAGTCTTTAAACGATTTCCAAATCCCTTGGAAATTCTCGTTTGTGTTACGTGTTTCCATGGATCGTGAAACAATCCGTTGTCCTTTTTGAAAAGGGTAGCAAAAGCCGTTCTGTCAAAGGTTACTTGAAATTCTAGACTTCTGATATTATATTGCTTATATTATCTTCATGGTATATCACGCTTAGAAATGGAAATGAAAAAATATGTATGAGTTTAATTACTCATATATGGACTCGACTTGGATTCCTTATTTTATGATTATTCAATGACCTGTAAAATCATATAGGCATAACGAATGTTTATCCGAAAATATATACAAATGCTTTTACAGTAAAAAAATACAATTCATTAATTATGGTTATAATCACAGAGAAAATAATTCCAAACAATTGAGCGTGCCTTTGAAAGTCTGGCGAGTGCTTATTTTGCGTCATAAACTCTTTATTGTTTTGTATAATTTTCTTCTTTTCACAAGAATATTATTTAATCGTAACCGTATGTGTGGAGTTAACTTAATTGCCTTTTCTTTATTGTTATTAAAATATTAAAATAATTATACGTATTACTCCATGATTTTAATCGCAAAATGTGAACAATTTCTTTCTATTAAAAATAAGATTAGAGAATTCGATTCCACATTTTTTTTATTATTGTCCGCAGATGGATAGTTCGAGCTTACGGCGGACGAGGCGGCGCTGCTGCAGGTGAAAAGCCAGCAGCATGGCGCGGTGGGCGCACGCGGTGCTGGTCGCGCTGGCGCTGTCAGCCGCGCGCGCCTACCTCATCATCGTCCCCGACACCGCACCACCCGGTCATATTGTCCTCGACGCAGCCGTCTACAAACTCGGCTCCGAACGCACCTATAACATCGACGTCCATCGCACCGCTAACTTTGTCCACCACATCCTAAGAGTCAATAGAACCAGCGGTGTTGTCACCCTGAGAAAGAGACTAAGATGTGATGGCGTTCTATACCCTAATCTTTTCACATTTTACGTCGATTCTACCTCCGAACGTATTCGAGATATCGATTACTATAGCTTACCAATTAGAATCCTGGTAGCCGGTGAGGATTGTAGCAGACGACATGCTGATTTATACGACATCGATTTTGATCGCGTTTATGATCAAAACGATGCCGCTGTGCAGTACGAAGATGATCACATCAGAGATAAGAGAGAGGTTATCTATCAAGAGAGTATAGACTGGAGGTTGTTAGAAGAAAATGAATTAGGGTCTAGTCAATATAATGTACTGTCGACGGCGTATCCGTGGTCGAACGCGATGTTCGAGGACATTGTGGTTAGAAATAGCAGTAGGAAAAAGCGATCTCCTTTAGTACCTTTCGATATGGCCATAGATGTAAAGATAGCTGAAGCTAAGCAATGGATTTCCGAAACCTATGCCAGTTTTGCTATACCGACGACGGATCGTTGGCAGGGAATCTGTTTAAAAAAGTCTCAATTTGTGAACTCTTTGACGGCTTTTCTGCCAAGAACAGTGCAAAAAATGTGTCGAGTCCAATTCTTGGACGTAAGTGATCCTCGTTTTATCATAGAAAATAGTCAAGGAGATTTAGTGGCTAGTGGTGACGTGTGTATTCAGGAGCCGATGTGGAAAGTATCCGTGCTCTTCACGTTTGACTGTGAACGGACTAACATTGTAGATTCAGATCACAGATTGAAAATAGTGTATCATCATCAAGAACTCAACGATACAGATATTGCTAGAAGAGTGAAAAGGGAACTTCGTAATCAGTCACCATATTTCGAGCAGGCGTTGTACGTGGCTTCTGTTGCTGAAGAACAACCTCCCGGCGTTATAGTCACAACAGTTAGAGCACGGTTAGTATAACAAGATCTATTAGATACGATTGAACTTTTCGAATGCTCTTAATGTGATTCATTCGTTCCACTTGCCGCAATCGCTTGTAAATGCACAAGTAGAATTAAAAGATCATGCACATAAAATTCAATAATAGCACCAATTGCCCTTTCGTTTATGTTTTAAAGACCATAACTTTTTATTACGTCTCCTACACCGTCTATTATATCGTCTAGTAACGTTTTTATTCTATAAACCGAATTATCCTAATCAATGAGTCATGAATGCCGCGGAAGTAACACCAAGACAATAAAGCATCTGCTTTGCTTTAATTGACTCTAAGATGGCTCGTTGAGCTTTTATGATCTCATCTATTTCATGCGGTCCGGAAACAATGTAATCGTGACGGCTAACAATAGCCGACGGGCTATAAAGCTAAAATACCTCAATTACTGCGACTTGCTTATGGAGTCACCGCCATATGCGGGGCGAATGGTATTTCTTAGTTCATAGCGTCTAAGACTACATATTTAATTTGCTAAACAAGTTTAAATATGGAGCAAATCGAAATACCATTAGTTCAATTAAGCTTTTCGAAGCACTTTTCGTCGTCGTTCGTTAAGGCGGCAACAAAAATTGCTAAAAACAATAAAAAAATTGCCATGGATCCATATTGTCAATCCTGCTAAAAAGAACTGGTACGAAATTTGATAGCAGGTAATGACGTACAACATATAAAAAAGGTATGTGCTAAATTTTTAATCAAGAATTTCATCTGAAAATAAAAGATACACAGTAGCACAATGTAACGAAATAAATTCCTTTATTATAGACAAGATCAGGGAATTTAGTCAATTTCCTCGTTTTAACTGCGTGAGGTTGGATTTCCTTTGCGGAGTTATTGCGCCGCCGCCCATGTAATTAGATGCGGTGGTGTAGGAATAACTAGTATGTATTGCTTTTACAGCTTATGAGCTTTGATTGTTAATATCTTTTTAAGTAGGAAATTGCGATTTCATAACATGTTAACTTTTTAGTTGGTTTTGGTGCTTGGTGTTCTGCAATTAGTTAAACTGATCAAATGCAATAATTTACACCTTTTTATTTTGTGCCTTTATATTTAATCTAGCTTTAAAGCGAGTAATATTACCAATGAAAGGTATATCGAGAGAAAAAATATTTAATCTTATAATTTAAAAACGTTTTATCAATGAGTGGTAACGGATGATTTGCTTTACAGAGATTATTTATTACAATGAAAGATAAACATCCCATTTCATTCCATTTCTTCCTCTTCTATACCGATATTTTATGTACAATGACCATCGTATTATTTCTCAGTGATCCGGAAAACAGTCCAGTCACATACTCCATGTCGAGTCTCCTGGACTCGCGATCTGCTGGAATGTTTGCGGTGGACACGAGGACTGGCGTGGTCACCACACAGGCCCGTCTCGACAGGGAGAGGCTCGACGTGCACTACTTCAGAGTTGTGGCACAGGACGACACGTTCCCACCGAGAAGTGGTACTACCACACTTCAGGTAAATTCGATAACCTTCCATGTTGGAGATTTTGGACTCTCGATTAAATGGCATCTCCACGGTGGACATTTGAACTGGGGTGGTCACCACACAGGCCCAACTTGATAGGGAAAGGCTCGAAGCCCACTACTTCAGAAATGTGGCGCAGGACGACACTTTCCCACCGAGAAGTGGTACTACCACACTTCAGGTAAGTTCGGTACCTCTTCATCTTGGTTGGCGATCTTGGACTCTCGATCAGCTGGTATGTTCACGGTTGACACTAGGATCCGGGTAGTCACCACGCTAGCTCATCTCTACACGGAGAAATAGGACGTCAATAATGTCAGTTCGGTACAAGAATCAGCAATGAAATTAAATTACAATAAAAAATATTCTAATAAGAGGGCCTTCCACTACTCTATCTAATTATAAAATACGTATAATAATCTTATTAATTTGGCTAAAGTATATAATAATTCTTATCACAGAGTTGATAATATTGTTCAAGTATGAAAGCAATTGTAGTTACCAAAGAGTTTCAATATGTGTCCCTAGACTGTAACAAAACTGGATGGAAACTCCATTACTGGCGTGGTGGAAACGTAAAGTCGAATTATCAGGTGGCATTAGAATGCGAACGCCACTAATAGTATGTTCGAAAGTAATCTTAACTGGAATTTGTATGATTCGAGTTCGAATTATTCAAATAGACTATAAAAGTTTTATTTTAATTGATACGTGTGACTACCAATTCTGAATACTGGTGATATCTAGCGAGTGAGCTCATGCAATTAACGTTAGATTTTATCGAAAAAGACACAATTACAAATTTCGATTATATTCGATTTGTAAATACCTTACGGCCCGTTCACGAACTTGCCGCGGTGAGCGGCGGCTAAGCGCGGCGCGGCGAGCGGTGGAATCGAAGTATGAAAGCTATGAGCGGCGATTCGAGGCGTGCTCCATACATTTTTATACTTTTGATTTTACCGCTCGCCGCGCCGCGCTTAGCCGCCGCTCATAGCGGCAAGTTCGTGAACGGGCCGTTATTCGTACAGGTGATTCAGTAAAATAAGACAGATATTAGTTTGAAAAGAGTACTAGTTGCATTTATTTACCATACAAAAAGTATATTTTGAACATGTAGTTGAAAATTGGTATCCAAATTCCTATATGTACAAGTATGTGTATCTATCAAATTGAAATAACAGTAAAATCCTGGTTTTTCTAGATAAACGTGTTGGATTGCAACGATCACGCTCCGATCTTCGAAATGCAGCAATACGAAGCATCAGTCAGAGAAGGCGCAAGCCCTGGAACCACCGTATTGACACTCAAAGCCACTGATCAGGATATTGGAAAAAACGCTGAGGTAAACATTTTATTACTTATAAATGAAATATACAAAATTGATCACAAATTGCAGGAGAAATGAATAAAACATCAGGTTGTTGAATATGTACTTTGAGAATATATTATGTTATATGTATATTAAATACTATAGAAACATTCTTTCTTGCCACAACTACTTATAGCATAATATTGAAGGAACGATATTGAAAATTCCTTGCCATACCCTTTAAATATCATTAAGCACGCAGTATGCTTATTTAACGTGTAATTATTCCTTATTAAATTTAGAACCTACCTACCAATTCAAAAATTAACATTAAATCGTATCTACATACTTCAGATGTAACCTTTATTTATGCGTGTCCACTGTCTCCATAATTAAAACTAGTCCGACAACCAATATTACTTGTTACGGCGAAACAATTATCATAAGCTCGGCATAATGGAGCCGTTCCATGAGACAGCATTGATATTCACGACCTCGTTATTATGGGTAATGAATAACGTATAACTTCCTCGAGATTTTTGAGGCCGTTGACTTTTATCGGAAGATTTTATTTACTAGAAGAATGCTATAATAAAAACTAGAACGTATCATTACTCTCATCTACTTAATATTATGGGTCCGACTATCAAATATTTTATAGCAAAACTGGATCTAAAATTTTTGTTACGAAGTCTATGAAATAATTATTGTAAATCCGTTGAGGAATTAATCAGGAATTAAAGTTTGTGCCCTAGTTAGTAATTTTGAAGTTTGAGCAGAAATTTATGTTGAGGGTTATGTTTATAAATGAAAGGTCTTTGTAGCTTTCTGGGAATTAATCTCTTAATGGAATGATAACAAATTTTGCCAATAGAAAATCCATTTGGGCTAAAACGCAATGTCCCAAATATTTTCTTATTTAAAAATATTGAATTCTTTAGATGAAATAAATAATATGAACATTTTTTTATTACTATCTCAGGTGGAATATTCAATAGATTCAGTCAAAGCAGAAAGTCTAAAGCCCGAAGAAATCAACGAATCTATAGATACATCAGAACAAGTGGACGCGCAAGATGTCTTCAGAGTTGATGGCAGAAGTGGTGCTTTACTGACTCGATCTGCACTTGATAGGGAAAAGGTTTCCAGATATACTGTGATCGTGAAGGCTACAGATCAAGCCAGCCCTCTAACTGATAGATTGTCAAGCAGGTAAGGGTATGATTAGGTTCTTTAATTATATGGTCAATTGTTTTAAAAATTCACCTTTTATGTTGTTTTAGGCATGGATAGTGTTAGACATTTGTTAAAATGTAATTTTTAACCATTCATATTTTAAACTATAAATAAATTTTTAATTCAATCTATGTTCTTCTGGAACAGATGTGAAATTATTTGGTCTTTTGATAAACCGTTGAGGAATATCAATTTATCAATATGCCTTCTTCATTTTCAATAATTAAAACACAACTACATCTTTCAAGTGACTTATCTTAAATTGAAAAAAAATAATTACATTATTTTTAGTGCCACGATCCTTGTGAACATTCTGGACGATAATGACAATTACCCGCAGTTCAGCGAGAAGACGTACACTGTGAATATCGACGAAGACATCAGCGTCGCCGACAACCCTGTCATTGCTAGGATCAAGTAAGTAGCAGAAATGTATTATATTTACGAGCTCTTTTTTAATATCGCACATATTTTAGAAAAACAGTAAAACAAAAAAATATTTCAGATAGATATTATAAAATACAGTGCCAAAATCCTACTATTTCCTAATAAGGAACAAGGAAACGCGATAACTTACTATTTCCATGAAATAATCTAAAAAAAACAGCTGAACAACATAATTCAGAAATATGTAGCAAATTACGAAATTCGTACAGCGTTACAAAATATTATTTCACCGACAAAATTATTGCTACCAATGCATCCTTAAAATCACTGGCCCGTAAAATAAAAGACAAGTTGCTCCATTTCCTTGCTTCTTTTAAACATTAGAACGCCGAACGTCTGCGTGCTAAAATTTATAAGTCTGGAATAAATCGTTGTTTATGGATATTGCATTTTCCGATATATTTAACATAAAATATGCAGCTGAAAACTCACTGGATAGTTTTATTCGTGCCAAATAATGACAGGGTTATACGATCTGCTGTAATTTTATCCTACAATAAATATTTTTTTTCAGTTGTATGCGACAAATCAGCAAATATCAGTATAAGTATATTCTATACTTTAATTATATCAATATTTGTATGTATGTATGTATGTATGTATGTAATATGTATGTATGTGTGTATACATATATATATATATATAACGAATAAAGTCAAAAACTATTGGAACGATTTCAAAAATTCTTTCAATACTAGAATGTTACATTATCCCTGATTAACATAGGCTTCGTGTTTAAGTACGTGTACCGTTTTATAAGCTTTGTTTAATGTTCTTCAATTGTAAAGTAATTAATCCCCAAAAATCAAACCAAAAAATTCACATCATAATAGATACCTACCTATTTTCGTACTTGCGTCGAGACGGACATACGAAGTTCGAAGTTACGACAGTTGTGTAGCTGTTCGCTGGCGTGATAGCCATCCAATCCGCCTAATAGAAATGTGGCGTGTTCCTATAATATTAAAGGACACGATCGCGGCTGACAGACAGTTTTGAAAAGAACATGTCGTTTACTTGAATATATTAGTCATAGACGCGTGCTGTTGTGGTATTTTCGTTATCCTGTTTATTCATTATTTTAAAATAATAGGTACAGCCTTTGTTTAAATAGAGTTAACAATTGATTGTTTTCGATTTAAACTTTCAGTAATTAACTAAATTATTTGTATCCATCAAATTTTAGACACCGTTTTATTATATGTTTTCACATAATACCAGCTCACTTTCAAACGTAAGCTACATTTTTACCTTGACTTTAATTATAAAATCCTTGGTTATCATACAAAATATTGTATCAAGTTATATATTTACTGATTTGTGAAGTGAAGCAAGATTAAGTGGAGTATTCTTCTCGTTAATAGAAACTTCGTCTAACTTTGCGAAAATTGTAGGCTATACTTTATCCACTATTCATAGGTTGTTGCTGTATACTTAACATACTACGCTATACTATTTATTGGTTATTATTGTACTAATAATATTTTTTTTCCAATCAGGGCAACAGACGCAGACGTGGGTTCAAACGCAGCGATCAGATACGCCATCATCGGTGGCAACACGCAAATGCAGTTCTCCATCGACAGCCTCAGTGGAGATGTGTCGTTGGTGAAACCGCTCGACTATGAACAAGTTAGAAGCTATAGACTGGTGATCAGAGCTCAAGGTAAATATGAAATAGATATAGAAGACAATTGAATCTGTAGAGGTTTTTAAGAATATCAGATAAAATTTTGGAATATTGTGTATCTCAATATTACAAATGCGAAAGTGTGTTTAATTGGTATGGTTGTATATTTATGTGTATAATTATTTGTTCTGCTTTTACGCTGTAACGAATGAACTGAGTGCCATAAAATTTTGCCAATGCAAAAGTAAAAACCACGGACTTTTTCCCGATTAGGTCCCGTTCTCGAAGAACGGCAAACTTAATTAAATATATTTTTTATATCAGGACTAGATTTTAGTCATAAATTCAATCGGAATTGTCGAATATTATCACATAACAACCACAACAACAGAATCTTGGAACTATTCACTTTGGACGCTTATTAGTTTGAAGGTTTTCTTGAAAAAGAAAAATGTACAAAACACTTTAAAAAAACTTTCCCTTTCAGACGGCGGCAGCCCATCCCGTTCGAATACAACGCAATTGCTCGTGAACGTGAAAGACGTGAACGACAATGCTCCGCGATTCTACACGTCTTTGTTCCAGGAGTCTGTGAGCGAAAACGTTCCTGTTGGATACAGTATTGTTAGAGTGAGTGATGAGAACATTTTTGGCAAAAATTGTTGAATGCTTAGGTTTTTTGAATAATAGGAAGCGAACGTTGGAAATGTAAAGAAAGAAGAAATGTAAATTTGACAAGCAAGTGTTTTCTGGTTCAATTGAAAATGCTATTTCACAAAACATTGGGAATATTCCAATTTCAAATATACAAGTACAGAACGCACAAATGCCGGAAATATGTGCTTAAATTAACTTGAATGGAAATTGTTAGTATCAAAGAGAGATCTGTTTTAAAAAAGAGAACAGAACCAAAATTTATTCTTACAAATATTTTAACTTTTATAGGTACAAGCTTATGATGCAGATGAGGGTGTAAACGCAGAATTAACATACACTCTAACAGACAAGGACTACAACGGCAATAATGATCTGCCCATCACAATCGACCCTCGATCTGGTTGGGTCTACACTTCAACGCAGTTGGACAGAGAAATTCAGTCGAAGTACCAACTTCAGGTATGTTGATATTTTACCATTTTTATCATGACTTGTTCTTCAAATTGAGAAGATATAAAAATCATCTCTACTAATTTATACTAAAAATATAAAAGCGAAAATAAGGTATCTTCTATCTACGTCTGGTACGTATCCGTGCTTAGCCGCTGAAGCATTTCCAATTAAGTTTGGTATTCAATCATACAAGACCTTTTAAAGGATCAACATCTAAGTCAGCCAACAGGCCAAAATCTAGTCTTATGTATTGCACATTTCTTGATTATTTCTTCTTGTTTGTCTACATAGATAGTTTTCAAAAATTCTTAAAAAAATATAAATATAGTTTCTTAATCAATTAAACTTTTTCTCCAGGTAACAGCAACAGACAACGGCACACCACCTAAATCAGCAACAGCCTCAGTAGTCGTCGTAGTACAAGATGTGAACGACAACGATCCTGTATTCTCCCCTCCACAATACGAAGTGGAATTAGCTGAAGACGAGCCGCCTGGAACACCAGTTGTGACTGTTACTGCTACTGACGCTGATGAGGACAATCGGTAAGATTTAATAGTTTAGTTATTTTTTGGTTTCTTGAAGTTGACTAAAGGGTCTATTACCCTGAATTCTCCCCTCCACTATATGAAGAGGAATTAGCTGAAGATGAGCCGCCTGGAACTCCAGTTATGACTGTTACCGCTACTGATGCTGATGAGGACAATCGGTAGGCTTTGTAAGAATTGTTATTTTCTTGAAAATATTGTATACTAGGAAGAGTATATGCTGTGGCATATTTAATCTTAGTGCCGCCCTAGACCCTAATTCGTAGGCCTAATTCGTAATTCGTGCTAAAGCTAGGGTTAAAAAAAACGTCGATGAAGGGGCCGTTTCCTATCTTCAAAATACCAATTCAGCTATAAACAAAAAAAAGGTCGTCCGCGTCATTTCCAATTTTGCAGACCCAGAAAAGCTATTTTTGCCACCCTTAAAAATGTGCCGCCTTAGGCCCGACCCTCACGGGCCTATCAGTAAATCCGGCATTGAGCATATGGCAAATTATACTGTGCTGATGATGATGAAAGCCTCCTTCCACCGTTAATGCAAAGTTTTTATTAAAATTGAGTACTATACTGAATAAAATAAAATTATTGCGTTTTGAAAAAGCAGGTCTACCATGTACAGGACACGAAAATTGGTTATTTTAGCAAAACCTTACTAGATCCTTTTGTCAGAATAACGGATGGGAACTGTGAATTAAATTCTGAATAACAACAACAACCTTTTATTTTACTTACGCTGAACTACATTAAACAAATATTGTATTAAATATTTAACTGCCTGTAATTATACAAAAGCTGAATTACGCTCTTGTTGTACACAATGTACATGATAAATAACTGATGTAGATAATGCAATATATACATACGTAACAAAACAAATAGTTTGAAATTATTTCAATTAATCATACTATAACCATTTATACATTGTTACAACACACATAAAATTATCTATTCTCTAAACAATAATTTCATATCGCTATACTTTAGTGATTACATAATCGTGCAGCTGTAACACCTGATATTAATGGGTAACATCTATCAATAAACATTCGCAAAGTTAGGCTATTACGCATTAATTCCTATGGGATCTCTCTCGTTATGTCCCTGTCAACCTATTGTCGTTAGCGAAAACGTTGTTATACATATTTAGCAAACCTGTGGGTAATCAATCATACATATGTATATTGGTGAAGGGTATCTTCAACAATGAAGAAAATAATTAATCATTGAGGAATGTTTTTTTGTCGGTTTCGTATTGCCTTATAAATAAATATTTTTCTTACGTATTGTATCAATTAATATCCATGAATTTGTAACCCCCGACCAAAAAAGAGGGGTGTTATAAGTTTGAGCGCTATGTTTGTCTGTGTATCAGTGTGTCTGTGTGTCTGTCTGTGGCACCGTAGCAACTAAACGGGTGGACCGATTTGGATCCAACTTTTTTATTTGAAAGAAGGTTTTCTAGCGGTGGTTATTAGGTATGTTATATCAAAATCGGTCCAGCCGTTTGGAGATTATCTTGCAATATGTAAATGTAGTTTTTTCGGTTGGATTTTTGCTACTCAATTTTGAAATAGATGTCTTCAACTGATTGAGCTGAAATTATACATGCATATTTGGTTTTGATGACAATATACGATAAAATGCGAGACGTCAATTTAAATTCAATATGGCGAACCATGCAATCTAGCAGAATAATTAGTTTTATTGCATTTTTACAATATGGGTATCAAATGAAAGGGCTTGTTGAGAGTAACTCGAAAAGTATTATGTCATCATTCTAAATTCAAGATGGCCGACCATGCTAGCGGAATAGTTATTTTTAATGTATTTCTACAATATAGTTATCAAATGAAAGAGCTTATTGAGAGTAACTCGAAACGTAATATAACGTTACTCTAAATCTAAGATCCCAGATCTATCCCAGGTCATTTTGATGCATTTCTTCAATATGGGTATTAAATGAAAGGGCTTATTGAGAGTAACTCGAAAAATTATTTATATGCATGCGCGCGTGTGTCTCTGTGTGTATTATTTATAAAAGTAATATCCCCCAAGAGTTTAAGGTCCTCGTGTCGTATTGAATTCTATGTCGGGGGTTTAATACATTTTTCAAATTTACACTTGTGTTAATTGATTGGTATAGACAATTAAGCATATGTGCAAATATAACGACGACTTAGTTTCGAACTTGCCCAAACTTGCCCTTGCCCATTTACCCAAACTCTTCGAACAGGCCATGTCCATCTGTCCAAAAGCCAAAGCTACTAATGCTTGATTGTATCTTATGATGCTTTTATAGTTTTGTCTTTGAATCTGGAACATATTTTTGCAAACTTTAAAATTATTTTCTAGATTACACTACGAAATCACCGGTGGCAATACCCGTGGTCGTTTCTCGATCACGTCCCAAAATGGCCGCGGCCTGATCACGGTTGCTCAGCCGTTGGACTTCAAACAGGAGAGGCGATATGTTCTCACAGTATCGGCAACAGATTCTGGAGGCAGATCAGATACAGCCATGGTCCATATCAATATTACTGATGCGAATAATTATGCACCGGTCTTCGAAAATGCTCCGTATACGGCTTCGGTAAGTTTTCAACAGAACGCCAAAGTTTTGCTCTATGTATTTGTATATTCTCTCATAGCTAAATTTTTACCTATAAATTAGAAGAAATTAGATTTAACTAAATGTGCATCTGTGTGCAGTGTATCTTTTGCTAGTAATATGTTTTACGCAAAATGTTCTATAGTTCCAATATGAAAATAATTCTAATATAACTTTTTTTTATACTGTAGAAAAATTGGAGAAATTTCTGCAATTTTTCCGCCCTAGAAGTTTTTCTCCAATTTTACTGCATTTAGTTACAAATTCTTAACAAGTTTTGTGTTTGTTCAGGTTTTCGAAGATGCACCAATAGGCACCACAGTACTCGTAGTTTCTGCAACTGACAGTGACGTGGGAGTCAACGCACAGATAACATACACTCTCAGTTCAGAAATATCGAATGAAGCTGTCGCACATCATGAACAGGAATTCCATATTAATCCACAAACTGGCGCCATCACTACCAATAAACTGCTTGATCGGGAGACTATGAGTGGTGAGAATGACGGCCTTATATATTTAAGTTATAAAATGCAAACAACGGAACGTCAAAAATAAGTTGAAATTATCTCTTTAATTTAGCGCTAGAAAATTAGAAATTTTAAATTTTAATATTCATTATCTAATCATCTACATTTTCAATCGATGAAAAAGTATTATAATAATATTACCAAAGAATATTCATATTACATGTTAATTAATAAGATCCATTATCCCCAGGTTATCTGCTAACTGTGACGGCTCGCGACGGAGGTGTGCCATCTCTCTCCGACACAACGGATGTAGAGATTTCTGTAGTGGACGTCAACGACAATGAACCGGTGTTCAAACAGCAGCTTTATACTGCTAGTATCATGGAGGATGCTTTAGTTGGTGAGTTTATAATTAACATATAGTACTTTTGGTGTCACTAGTTTATACTAACAAAGTACTACTAGAATTTCCTGGCATCTTGGCTTATGTTTATTTTGCATACAAAACTATTGCCTCTAGTAGTGAAATTTCGAGTCTAGAGAATCTTTATACTGGAGAAGTATAAAGATCAAGAAATTCTTGCCACATTTCACCATATATGATCGATCTTTTATATAAAATGTGTATGATTTTCAATTTAATGGCTTAAAATATTGCATTAAATAATGTTGCAATGGCAACAAAAAGATTTATTTCGAAAGTTCTATGTTGTAAATACTGTATAATTTTATGCAATAATGTTTTATTATTTTAATATTCATTTACGTATATTCTCTGCAGATTTTGTTACAAAGAACAATAAATATTTACCTTATTCAACAGGTACATCCGTAACCCAAGTCAGTGCAACAGACGCAGACGTAGGTTTAAATGGTAGAGTTCATTACGAACTAGAACCCAAAGATAGAGAAGAGGGTTCCTTTGTAATCGACCCTGCGTCTGGAGTTATAAGAACTAATAAAGCTTTGGATAGAGAATCCGTAGCGATATATGACTTGAAGGCTTTAGCGATAGATGGCGGGACTCCTTCGCAGAGTTCTACTGTAAGTATTATTATTCTTTAGGTAGGAATTATCAAATCTTTTCCTCACTTTTTTTAAATTATCTATAAAAAAAAATATAATAAAGTTCCTCGGAGGTGGTCCTTCGAGCCAGATATCCACCAGTGACAAATATAACATCAAATTGTACGTATTCTAAAACTTTATCAACTTTCACAGGTAATAGTCCATATAAAAGTTGAAGATATCAACGATTCGCCTCCAGTTTTCGAGAGTGATTGTCTGATATTCTACGTACCGGAAAACAGTCCGATCGGTACTACTGTTGGAGCGATTCACGCTCATGATCCTGATGAAGGCGCAAATGCGGTTGTACATTATTCTATTAAAGGTTTGTTTTATTTGTTTAATAAGTTTTAAACTTCAAAGAAAAAAAAATGTGTCCATTTGAGACATTTCATACAATTGTTTTACAATAAAAAAATATGTAGAGTCAACATTTTTAGGGTGTCAATCAACTTAAAAGGCCTATGTGAACATTTTTCTTTTACTCAGGTGGAGACGATTCAAATAGCTTTTCGTTAGAAACACGCCAGGGCTCCGACAAAGCAGAATTAGTCACAATGGTTGATTTAGACTATGAAAGTCCTAGGAAGAAGTACGAACTAGTGATCAGAGCCGCGAGCCCACCCCTCTGGAATGACGTCAGAGTTGAAATCTTAGTCACCGATATGAACGATAATGCTCCGATGATGAAGGATTTTCAGATTATCTTCAATAATTATAAAGACTGTTTTCCTGTTGGCCCATTTGGCAGAGTACCGGCTTATGATGCAGATGTCACTGACAAAGTAAGTTGAAATTGTTTGACTATAGTATAATTCCCAAATAGTTTAGAATAATTCAATTTTCAAATTAAAATTTTCAATTTTGGACATTTTTATAATGTCTATAATATATGTGTGTGCATAGCCTCAATAAATGATTTTTTTTCTGCAGCTACAATATCGTATATTGTCTGGCAACAACGCAAACTTGGTTCTTCTCAATGAGACGACAGGTTCAATGACATTGTCTCCTCAATTGAACACAAACGTCCCCAAACTTGCCACTATGGAAATATCAGTAACAGGTAAATTTTATTTTAAATTAAATATCATATCTATCTGCCTAAAATAACTCTATCCATTTTATTTGTCTAACTAACAGCAGTCATGAATTTTTGATGCGAATCCATTTTTGATGTTCCAATTTAAATGAACTAAAATATGCAATTTTAAATTCCGACGATTGAACAATTTGTATATTTACATGTAATTTCTATATCTAAAATGCAAATAAATTTCATTTCATTTCATATAATTTCATAAAATATATTCCTCTTTTATTGGACTAATAAAAATATTATTTTAACTTATAGATGGTGTAAACGAAGTTAAAGCAGTAATGCAACTGCTGGTGCGTTTGATAACAGAAGAAATGCTCTTTAACTCAATAACAGTGCGTTTGAACGATATGACCGCGGAACAATTCCTGTCGCCTTTGTTGGGCTTCTTCATAGATGGCCTGGCTGCTATTATTCCGTGTCCGAAAGAAAATATTTATGTATTTAGTGTACAAGTAAGTAATAATAATAAGATGGCTAGTTTTAAATAGCATAATTATTTGTATGGTTGAATATTAATATAGGCTGAAGCTCTAAAACTCGAATCTTGTAAAATAAATATTGTCTAAAAATATTGATTTAAATATTTTTGCTGGTTTTTTAACTTTTACGTACCAGCAGTTTTTTATACACAAATGTTAGATT
>DVXP01000590.1:0-19236 GCA_018235645.1 Junonia grisea | reverse complement strand
AGAGCCAGGAGAAGGACATAGGATACTTTTTATCCCGTTTGAAAGCATTCCCGTGTGACTTGACATGAAACGTCAGTCACTATAAAACGTGGTATAACACAAAATAATCAGACATGGAATAACAAAACGCAAATGACAGCTATGTAATGACGTATGGATATGGATCTAATTAAAAAAAAAATATGCTTATTTATTGCTAAAATCTGCTTAAGGCGGAACAAAGTTCGCCGGGTCAGCTAGTTTATTTTAAAAAGGACGTTTGTCAAATCTATCTCAGTTTTTAGAAAGTCGTGTACAGCGAAAGTGGTAGTATTAAATTATCATTTCTTGAGTTGGATTAATTTATAAAAATTAATATTTTTTTTACCCCAGACAAAAAAAAATTGTAACAAGAAAACTGTCAGAAGAAAAAATTACTAGTTGTGTTTTTACCACTTTATTATTAAAAGAAGATTCATTAATAGATTAAAAGATAAATAACTTGAATAATAAAACTACTGCAAAAATAAATTAAAATTTTGAAGGCGGTGCCAAGTAATATATTTTAAATTGGTACTAAGTAGGTTTTCTTAATTGCATATTTTATTAAATACTTAGTGATCCTATTAAAGTAATCGAACCACACCCATTAAAAAGTTACTTATTATCAAGTACCTAGTTCTGATGATAATTTGTCTTCATCACGAGTTCCACTTCATCAAATGCCACTTTTTGTGAGCAAATGAATGAGATACCTATAATTTTTCGAAAATTCCCTCGATTTCTCTAGGATCCCATCATCAGATTCAGGTCTCCTGACAGTGTCAGATTCAGATCTTTGAAATATATTCGATTTTAAATATCCTTTCAATCAAAAAAAGTATCGACAAAATTTTATCCGCCATCTTACAATAATTCGGTAATATACAGAAAAAAAATCTCCGACGAATGAAGTAAATCACAAGTAAAACAGTTAAGAAGATTAGAAAAAAATGCCTAATTACGTCTAACATACCAACATCTTCGATCGGTTAAGGTGAGGGTTAATTATACCTAAATAAATAAATAAACGCACCACACTCAAGGGCCCCAGTATGATTATTGAATCTTGTGTTGGGGGACTGGATCACAGAACACAACACACAAACACCCAGACCACGACAGACATCCATATGGCCAATACAGATATATGTCATAAGTGGGGATGGAACCCGCGATCATCAGCCTTTCAGTCAGTCGCAGTGACCACTTCGCCAACACAGTCGAAATATTGTATAAAACTTGATGCTGGATAACCTAAAATCAAAAAATCAAACTTCTTTCGTTACATGATACTTTTTCTCAGGTAAAGCTGCAGTGTTAATTAAAAAATAACGTTAATTTGAAATTTGAATTTTTTGAATTTAATTAGCGCATTATTTTATGAAAATAGTCGGCTATTTTTTTTTTGTGATGTGTAAATTAAAAAACAAAGAAAAAAATAGAGATATACACATTATCGACCACAGGCACCAACTTTGAAAATGCGCGTTATGGTGAAAACGTGTTAAAATTTTAACGCTAAAAGTCTGGTAAATATTAAGCGTAAGACGGCAAATTTTATCAGCTTACCATAAGGAAATCGCCCATAAAGGATTTTTCTATTACTTAGGTATCAAAGGACCTTTTTAATACTGTCAGTGATAAATCCTGCCGTCTTTAGATTGTTTTTTTACATCAAAATAAGTAGGTATGTAAAGTTTCCAATTTCGCGCTCGGATCGTGTAAATATCTAATCTACTTAATATTTTAGACTAATACTTTGAGATATTACGAAACCAGTAAGATATAAGTACTTACGTATCAAAAAATACCTATACATAAAATATATATAAAACCACACCTTTAAAATTATCCGATATATTTTTTAACTGACCAGCGAAAGCACACAAATGCTTCTTCAACATTTAAATTATATGTATCGAATCTAACCCAATATTTTTTTTGCAACAATTTCTATTTTTAGGTTTTGTGGAACTACCCTCAACTCTTTTTGGTTGCCATTCGACGGTAACTGACGAAAATTGTAAAGAGTCATATCCAATTAACAGTGAAATTATCCATAATTACAATCCAAAAATCAGTATGTAATAAGTAGGTAATAATAGCTCATACAAAAAAAAAGTATTGAAGTAGAGCATCCTTCACGTCGCCCCACGGAACATTTCGTTCGCCACATTCCTGAGCACGTTTGAAGCATACCCTAAACAGCTGATTTTAACGATATACTCTCATCTCCTTTATCGCGCAGTAAAACAGGCAATAAAACAGAGAAAACTATACTTTATGTGCTCCCTCTCGGATCGCGCGGACGGCGTGCGTAACCTACATGCGGCCATTTCGAGATTTACGATCTGGGAATTGCGAGTTGGAAAGGGATGAAAATATTACACTCTTTGCCGACGGTTAACTTTAACGTAACGGACCTGCTGATACACCGAGGACAAGGTTTCTGTAGTATATGCAAAATTGTAAGAAACTACTCCGACGATTTTAGTTCACTCATACTAATCATCGAATACTGGTAGTACAACTAGAAGTATTTACTCTATCTGCTACATAAATAATCTATAAAATACCAAAATCATTAGAAAAAAATCGAGTTTAATCTGTGAAATGACGATATACACGCGCTTTAAGTCGCATACTAGCTCATTTCATTACGTCTGTGTGTGTAAATTAAACTATCCGCTTGGGACTGTTGAGCGTATAGCTTTCCCTTTTGTTTGGCAGAGTTATGGGTAAGTTAGAGTGAGAAGTCGTAAATCGCGGCATGCGGCCTGAAGTGACATGTTTATGGGCGGGGAGCGCGCGTGGAGAGGGTACGGCAGTCGCGAGCATGGCGCCGCAGCGCAGCTAGTCGCTATGAAAATAAATAAATTCCAAATTTGAATTTTAAAAAATTATCTTTTTTTTAATTTTAATCGTTCCTTTATCTTGTTGATCGACTTTGATGCCAATTTTTTTTAGGTTCGAATTTTGAATACGATTTAATTTATTGAATTAAAAAATATATGCATACCTATATTCGAGTTTGTCTATTTTTTTTTGTAAATATAAAATCTATCGAACAATAGGGAAGTAATTAAAAGAGTCATTAGTAATGGAAGTACATTTGCGTTATCGTAACATCTTTTAACGTCAGTAGCTATCATAATTAGTGCTGTTCCTTTATGAAAGTCATTGGAGCGAGTTCCACAGGTGGCTCAGCGGGAATAGCCCTTAATCCAATAAATTAAAGGCCCACTTCACACCGAATTCAGTTTCTAGTTAAATGACTTATGAACGTAGATGTAGAGTAATGGACGGGGCACTGGAAAGGTTTAGTGACGCGACTATGTATTGTCTAGGTAGGCATTAGTCAGTAGTTTTTTTTTATTTTTATAACTTAAAGGACCACTTCACACCGATTCAGTTTCTAGTTAAATGACTTATGAACGTAGATGTAGAGTTAATGGACGGTTTACTGGAAGTTGGTTTATGGACGCTACTTTGTCTACGTAGTGGTTAAGATATTTAGGTACCTAGCTGTTTTGAAATAAAACTAAAATAATAAGTGACTTACTTTGAAAATAAAAATAAGTGGGTAGGTACAATGGACAGGATTTTACTTACTTGTGCTTTTAATGTACACCTATGATTGTAATAAAAATTATATTATTTGAAATATAAATCAGAGCCACTTTGAAAAGTAAAATACAAATATTGGTAGGTACCAATACGATACGATCAAACAATGATCAGAAAAAAATAATATTCAAATTAAAATCTGTACTTTATAGTGACTCTACAAAATACCTATAGGTACCTATAGCTCGCTTTCTTCTTTTCTTCGTCACCCGTCACTTACCGATAAACATATTAAAAATATATCCGCAATAAATATAGAAGATTGTCTTATTAAATACCTAATGAAAATAAAAACAATTAAAAAGGCTTAAATAAATAGGTAATTAAATTGATAAATGAAGTGCCTACATCTAGATATTATAATTTTTATTTCACAACTATTTTACGAATAAAAGACAGACAGACAAAATAGTAGGTATCTACTTAATTTATTTGAAATCAAATATCAAATATCCGCAGTGGAGTAGCGTGGTGGATTATGCTCCATACCTTCTCCCTAATAGGAGAAGAGGCCTATGCCCAGCAGTGGGATATGTACAGGCTGTGTTACAAATATCATTGATTATTTTATTTTGAAATAAACCAAGAGAAAACAAACAGTAGACGTTAGTACACAGTAGACAGTAGACGCTCTTACTGTTTTATACCTACCTTCATGTTGGTAAGCTTATTAATTAATTTAGCTATGGCTACTATTTTATCAAAATGTCGATTTTATATTAAGTATATAGATATTTATAGTAATTGACTAGCTAAAATTTATTTAACAAAAACGAATGTTAATGGAGTTTATCAATTGGACTCTACATAGGTACCGTAGAATGATTCAATCCAGAATATTAAAAGTAAAAAAAAATACTACGAATTACTTTTGGTATAACAACAACTATAGCATCAAAAGCAATGTGAACATTATTATTTACTGTAGATTATAAGGCATAAACCATTACCAGTTGCTTATCAGTTCGTAATAAAAAAATGAAAACATCTACCTACCTATTACCTATTTATTAAAAAACAATTAAATAATTATTTTAATAAATTATTCAATAAAACGTAAAGTGAAAATATTCTCAAGTATGCCAGTGTTATGAATCACGCGCGGGCTATGAATCTACTTTCCGTTCTATATTCATATGGAAAACCGTTTCCAATACAGTAGCATGGTATTCCATATAACAAAAGAGACAGTATGGAGTTAATATGCAGATTAATATACTACAAGTGTCCCACCCCGGCCCTGTACATTAATAGGCGATTCCTCTTCAAGTCACGATGCGCAGGCGCACCTTGGATGGAAAGCCGAAGATAATCTTCGGCTTTCCATCCAAGGTGCGCGGCGCACATATTTCTAATGAAAGAGAGGGGAGATCACCCTCCTTTTCTAACATGCATAAATTCTTCATTAGTGTCGATATCTATGAAAAAAGTGTGAAGTGCCCGATATCGAGATGTTTATATGAGAACATAAGACTTATTGAAGATGTAAGAAATAGTAAACAGTTATTATATTTGTGTACGAAAGTCTTTAGAAATGTTGTTGAGATCAACGTTTTCTAAGGAAATCCATTTAATTAACGCTACGTTTTTATCGAATCTTTTAACTTCATAAATGTGTGAATCGTTTTGTAGAACTAAATGTTTCATTATTTTTCTTATCGTTAATTTTACTTTATTTTTCACATAGCTATTTAATTTTCATCTCACAATATTTATACAGTACCTTGACACCCATTAATAAATAAATTAATCGACACAGAAAATTAATACAGTAAAAGAATAACTACGGCCGCTTTGGGGCATTTAATAGGCCATTAATAACGAAGTTACATGATTACAATATTACTTAAACACCCTGAAGGCATATTGATAAAAAAATCAAAGATTTATTCACATCGGATGTTGGCTGATAAAGCTTGTTCTGGAGGCATTTTTTTTTTACGAAACGATATTCAAATTAACCGGACGACATTTGACAGTAAATTATTACCATAGTCAATGTTTAAATTACTCATAAATACTCAATTTATATGTGTTTTAAAAACACTTTACATATAAGTACCAATTATAAGTATTTATATCGTAATGTACAATCGCCAAGAAAATCGCAAGGATATTTTTATTTTCTTTGAATACGAGTCACCATACTCGTAAATATTATTAATAACGCCGACATAGCGGGCCACGCTAAGTTTCATTCGTTCACAAAAGGAGAACTCCGCTCCATGTAACCTATGCATCGCCATCTATCTTTTTCCACAAAAGCCGGACATTATTGTTCGGTCCAAACACTCCTAAATCTTCGGAAAAGTAATATATTTTCGTTTTGCCCAGTGCGGTGTACGGTACATAGATGCAGTCAGTGCGCTCCGGTACTTTTCTGTATCTACTGATGTTTTATACATCGCTCGTGCTCGCAGTAACTCTTTGACGCCAGTCGTCGGTCCGGGGCAATGGAAAAGAGCACAAATTTTTCTCTTCCCCAGATCGTATTTTCTGTAATTCTTGCAGTTTCGTTTGGGACGGTTTTGAGCAAACAACGCGATAGATGCGAGCAGTGCGTCACAGTTACTCGGACTAAGCTCCATTTAAACTAAACACATATTGAAATTTATTAAGTTATGCCTTTGTTTGATATTGGTATTTTTACAAAACAACATTGAAACATGTTGTTCTAGATGTTAGCGTTATCATATCTGTAGTATTTCTTACTTAGGTAGGTAGTTCATTTATTTTTAAAATAAACTTAAGATCCAAAACAAAAAACAAACACTTACATTATTGCTAATGAATACATTTATTAAAGTTGACCCTGACGATGAATACACAGATAAAGTTACAGAAAAAAAATTTCCATATTCGTACGTGACTCATTTACAACTCTAAAATTTTCCAAGCTAGTTACTATGAAACAATTAAAAAAAAACTGTTCTATTCTCGTAACCACAACCTCAAGCTGCCTCAACAGAAATGATTCCGAGTATTACGTAATGGACGCGCGTAATTTGAGAATAAGCCCCGTAAAGCAGCGTCAAAATATGTAAAGATTTTTATCTTTTCCGTAAAACGGCTTGGGAAAAAACATAAAGAAGGTGGTGTCACCTGATCCCGACAGGCGAGATTTATCGGCCTCAGTGTGGCCGCGGCCTTAGGTCGAGGCTCAGAGTTATGACGCTAAGAAATAATTTACCTACATGTGACAAGAAATAAAAGGACCACGGATAATGATCGCGGATGACTCAGATTTTTTTTTCTCGACCGAGTTTTTGATACTTCGTTTTTTGATACGGTTCGTTGATTCATTGTGATGTATTCAACATTTTAAAAATACATAAAGTGGTTTTTTAATTTAATTTACGAGATCTTTTGTCGACGCTTAAGCATGTGTTTGTTCTAAGAAGAGGAATTATGATACGGGGGTATATTTTGTTTACATTAAGTTAACTGCCGGTAGCTATGGCATTTAAAATTATTGTATTTAAATGTCTGATTAAAATAATATCAGTCATTTAAATAAAAAGCCTAATTATTTTAAGATTAATCTTATAAAACTGTTGCAACTGTAATTGGATGAGAGCTATTCTTTAAATAATCTCATTACAACCTAAAGACATAAGTAAAGACCGAAAAAAAATTATTGGCCCTCCGAACTTATATCTAAGTATCCTACACAGAGTTTAGAAACGTCAGACTTCCATACACCGACCAATCAAAATTGTACCTTATAGCTATAAATATAAAGTACATTTTATGTTTCCTGGTCATCGGATGTACGTCATTGGTCCTGGTAAATGTAGGAGCTCAAGTTAAGTGGAAGAAGTCCCTGAGAAAATTGGCACAAGTGGTTTTAGCTTTGCTGGGAGATCGGGGTGCGGAGGGGGGTGAACGAAAGCGCTAGCAAATTATAGACGATTCGTCTCGAATAAATTATATTTACCTACCTTGTGACTACACTAATTAATTTGGACTAAGTTTTTTGCAACAGTTTTTAAATTAGAATTTTAGTTTTTTTTTTGTTTAAATTGATTAATTGGGGTTTTTATAATGCCGCTTGAAAGAATTATTAATACATATTACAAAATTATATTAACCAACAAATGAATTATTATAAACTTTGGTATATGAATGCGGAACATCATATAATTAAATACCAATATAGGAATAATACACTTCATATAATTTAAAAAATATACATAGGTTACTAAAAATATTTTTAATTTTAAGTAGTTCCTAAAAATATTTTAAGCTATGACTTTCCAAATTTAAAACAGACTCATACAAAAATATTTTAACTGAACTGTCACATATCTACTCAAACAGTGTGTCACATCTAATAAGTTTAGTCTATGAGTCGGTATAGGGGCGGTCGCCGAATGTTCGCAGAGATAGGGCTCGTGGCAAGATGTATTGCTGCTTACGAAAAATTTTCAACAGTACCATCTATCCGATTGGCCTCGAACGGAAAATATGAGGGGACATTGCCAAATAAATGAACGCTGTAAATTTCCCTATGACAATAATACAGGTCAGCGAAGATTCCTTTCTGGAGATAGCCGCCATTATTAATGTAAGGAAAACAGTAAAAAGCCCGATTGGATATAAAAGGATGTTGTGATTGACGAAGTTTCGGTCGAACGAGCCGATTATTAGTTGTTTGACGTCCTATATAAAAGTCGTGTGTGATATTTATCACTTTCCATATATAATAGCGGATGAATAAATGTTTATTGGGCGAAGTCGGACGCTATGCGACTTTTATTTCTTTATAAGAATTTCCGCATTAAATAAACGAGTTCGTTTTCAGGGTTTTATTGACTGGTTTTGCTTTTGTATTTCATGATTTGTAAAAAAATCACTCCATCCATTTGTAATAAAAATATTTACATTTTATCATGACCTAAATAATCTCAAAGATTAAAATTAAACGAGACGTAATATGAATTACGTTTTCCTTCCGAGTAAATTATAACGCAATGTTTTTACAAATTAGATACAAAGTACTTGCATCAAATAAAACTTTAACAGGAACGGCTTCAATTAATAATCCAAATCACACGTTCAGAGCGAAACCGTCGCGGATTTTTCTTCAAAATTTATGTCCTTCGCCTCCCTGGTGGGGAGGGGGGTCGCGACTTCATTTCGCCCACGTCGTTTATCTTGAGAAACATAATTCAGAGACGAAGTCCCTGTCAACTTATTCCTATTCTCTCGCCGAAGCGTAAAATGGGTGTTTTTCTTTTTTAACAGTTTATATAATGTACCTATATCGTTTCTTTATTACGTAAGTATCAATTACGTTTGTAATGACAAAATTACGTTAACTTATAACTTACTCTATGTTATCAGTAGTATTTTGAAAACAAATTCCTTAAGAAATAACGAAAATATGTATAGGATAGTGTGACGAAGGTTTTCCTCTACTATAAAGTTCGCTTAATTTACGCTTCTCTTCATTGGAAGCTTGTTGATATTCATTATACACTATCTTTTTTTTTCACAATAGTTTATCATAAAAGCAAAATATATAATTTTGAAGAAGAAAAACTGTCTAAATTAAAATCAATCAGTAATATCTTAAATCAAGATCAACGTTGGCACACCTAATAGAGTCCCTAACAGCACAAAGCGTAACACTGAGCCTTATTCATATTCATAATAATTAAACAGCAAAACAAATTAAAAGCTGAAATAACACACTTACAGTAACAGAACAATCATAACTCATTCAGTAACCGAATGTAATGGCGATATGATATTGGGTGGGACGTTATCTATCGTCTGCCAGTCTGCGGCTCGTAAATAACGGGCATTCATTACTCCCCTGCAGACGTTAGGAAAGTATTTAATACAAAAATCACTATTATACTCCTAAGTGGAAGGAGCCATTATGATGACAGCCAACGTTGGTATATTCTTTGCGAGATTGCTTCGCGTTCGAAAGTAAGAAACTGTATCATTATGATTTTGTAAATGATGTGGTCATATTTTCTTACAAGTGTGCTTATTCTAATCTGTTGCTGATCTATGTGTGTGTGAAAGATGTGTATAGAGCAATTAAAAATTAAACGAAACTTGAATAAATTTCTGTTTCAAACTACTCGTACATCTACTTAGTGTTTCACTTTGAAAAACAAAATGTAAGTGATGAAGAATAATAAAACACCAACTATACAAAACAAGATAAGATAGACTGACTATTGCAAACAAAATCTCTCGATTTTCTTCGACACGATAGTATCGACAATCGAGTCGTCGCTTACAAGCAGCGCAAACGACGACTTACATCGAATACGTCACGCGTAAACCATCCTTAACCTATACGGTTATACGTACAACCAATACGTCATTTGACGCAATAACGGTCAAACAATAAATATTGCTTTGCGCAGACAACACGCGTAAAGTAATATATGAAGTTAAGAATAAATAGGCAATTTAGCGCGGGACGCACGTTCGCCCGAATATTGTCGAATATTGCCGACAACGGGAGGCGAATTTCCATACCGTATCGCGATTCGTGGGGCGCTTTTATGGGGTAAAAATTAAGTCGCGATCGCAGTTAAGTGTTCACTTTCAATTGGTTAGTTTGATAGCGAGATAGAAGTTGCAGTTCGGAAGTTTGTCACTTGTTACAGAATGTAACCAAGTCGTTAAATACAGATTTCGTTTTCTACACTTTATGAAGTGATTGAAGACGTGTGTTTCACAATACACACAAAAAGTAAACACGTGACTTCAGTTGTAAATTAGACACACGAGACGTTATCCAATTTATGGATCAATCTATATATGGAGTCGATGCATTATTGATCTACTAATTTACTGTTTAACAAGTTGTTGTTTTCTCGATTTAGTTGGCGTGTTTGAGTTAGATAATTGGAAGAAACGGTATTTTGTGTACAAGCAAAACATTTTTTTTTCTGAATAAAGATTCTGAAATTAATAACACAATAAAAGTACTTTAGCTTACATTGCTTTGACCTCTGACCACTTATTGCTTTTTAATATTTACACCGACTTTGATTTGTTTCATTCATTTCATTTTGAAGAAATTGAACATGAAAGAGTCCTCTTAAGGTTAGGGTAAGAAGTCACAATTGAATGAATGTACCTAATAGGATAATAACGACGTTACCTACTACGTCTGATTCGTACTATAGAAAACAGAATCGTGATAATACACCTACTTGTTTTACTGGGCTTCGACATTTTACACTAATATTTATGAGGATTTGTGGTCCTGTGCCAGCTAATATTCCGGGATCTAATCTGCTTGTCCTCTATAAACAAAGCAATATGTAATAACCGAAAACACTGTCAAAACAGGGACGCACGTAATTTGTTCTCAATGTTAACCACGACCAATTACAAGTCTAGCATAAATCCGCGAAAGCTGAATTGTATGGAAAAAGTTCCGAAGCGGTTATAAATCTCCCTGTAAAACCGATAGAAATGAGAGAATTTCCCATTAAACCTCTCTAACAGGCCGATAGGTGGCGCTTCGGCTAAGCAGCGAGAAGACGCTGGGAAAACACATTTTAATAAGGGGTTTCTAAGTAACTCTTAAATACTGAAACTGACAACTTTGATACTTTAATTTAAATTTGACTTTGATTACTTACTTATTGTTTTTAAATTATTTTTTTCCATTGTTTGAATTTTTCACAGCAAGTTGAAATAGACATTTAAAACTATTAGAGATGGGAATTAATAAATGTTTATGCAAACAATTTTTATACAAATGTTATTAGTATCGAACGCATTCTCACGTAGGTATACCTAGGTATGATTATTTTTCAAGTATGCACGTATCTATAGCAGGTCATACATGCTGCAAGGACCAAGACTAATCAGATCAGCTAACGTATTACAGTAGGGGGTGCGAGTGTGCGCGAAACGAAATGTGGCTTTAAAAATTTGGAACACAATCCGGCTATTTGTCTTTCCAACGTCTCTTATAAATCAAGGAATAAAGCAGCCAACAATGCTTTATTGCTGAAAAAAAGAACCTACATAAGACGGGGAAATAGCATACAGACCTTTGCACATACATACATTATGAACGTTAGTGTTGCGTAAGGAATAGCTCCGAGATACGCTGTGTAATGCTCTCTCGTTGCTACGTGGATTTAGACAAATACTATTTGAAGAAATTATTCATACATAGGTCGTATGTTAGTACTATAAACTTCGAATACTTTGTAAATTGCAATGTGTTTAAAAAAGGTCAGTGAGGCTTCTAAGATGATGTTGATAAAGGAGATCATTCACGTTTCATACATTTTTGGACCAATAATAAAAATAATAAAAATTAGTATCTTTCAGTGTAACACTTACCTTTTAAAGATGAATCTTTTATGAATTTAGACATTACCTAATTGTAAGAAGATACCTTTACAGTATTTTTGTTATCGAAATACTATGAGTTAAACACTTTAATGAACTGTTAAAGATTCACTTGATTATACTTATTCTTCAAAAATAAAATATCACTTCGAACGTTTTAATGAACTTACACAATGTGTTTGGCATAATTTATTTCAATCGAATGACTGTAATGTAATCACTCATTTAAATGGTATATTTCTTATAGTGTGTTAATTTATTTCAAGAACTGTAAGACAACAACGTACCAGTAAGATCCCGTATGAAGCCATAATTATATCGTCCAAGCCTTTTATATAGATCGCTTAATGAAGGGCCATGCTTAAAAAGGGAGAATCGACATGTGCATTAAACGGCCACAAAAAGTGAAATTCAGTTAACTGCCGAACCGCTGTTAACTAACGATAATTAGCAAATGTAGGCGTGTGCTTTGATGTTTGGTCCTGTCCTCTGTGTAATTGGACTGAAATGATTTAAAAAACTTGTTGCATACAAGAATTTGTTTTCGTTATTTATGTTAGCTAGACATTTATTAGTGCACAAAATATGACGACGATAGTTTATGCATCGATTGTAGGGTTCACGTCTGAATGGAGCTACTCAGTCGTCAATTGCTATATTTATTCATAGAAGCAATGCAAATATATTGATGTATTCAATTAAAGATGAGGGAGCCATTATAATTTATTTATTGTTTTGACCCAACAACTTAGATTCCATATTTGGTACAGTTTTTGCGATATCAAAGCCTATAAATAGAAGTAATAAATTAGCATTATGGTGGTCAGGTGATACAATGAGTTATCTGCCCTTATAGGTACATCAACGTACAAAAAAAAATCTTTCCGATTTACTACCCGTGTTAAAATCAATAAACGTATTGTTTAATTCAATAAAACCAATGTAAAAGTACTTACCAATTGATATATAGGTACGTTCTTTTATATAGGTATTACACAATGGTATGTGCAATCCCAAAAATCCATATTCGGCGGCCATTTTAATATCCAACGTCATTATTTAACGCGCGTCACATCCGTCCGCACTAGTCGACGCATTCGCAGAGTTATTACCGTGTAACGCACTATATCACGGCGAATTTACGACAACCTGAATATGATAGATTTTCAATCCGGCCTCCATAATGTACGACGAAAAACGTTCCACTGTCAAAATAGAGAAATAAATAAACTTGTGACAACCAATTAATAACTCGTAAAGTGTCAGTGTTGAGGACGATAAAAAAACTACGGGCCGGGATAAAGGGGCAGAAAAAGGCGATCACAATGGCGGAATGAGGAGAAAAACGCTTGTAAAAAGCCCGATATCGTCCATAAATTTGGACGGTTCCAAAACAAATCGCCCTTATTCATTACACGTATGACTTATTGCCTCAAACAAAATATAATGCACTTATAAAGAGAATACAAAAGGATAGAATCGCCTCCATTGAATTCGTGTTCAAGTTGTAAAAAATCAATCCGAACAAAGAGAAAAATTCGCTTCATCAGTCACGTATCATGTCGCCTGAATGAGTAAATTAACAGTTTTAAAAGTGTTTAACGGTTTGTTAATATATTATCGGAACTGTAAACATACTGCTTTCAAATTTATGTACCTTGTAAATAATATATTATTTTTCAATGTGTGCAGATTTAAATTAATCGAGCGAAAACAAAAATGACCTATTCACAACCCTTTTTTATAACAATAGGAGTAATTGTAAAAATCATGTTCTGTTATATTACCTACTTATAAAGCTCTAATAATAAATCAATAAATGTAAAGTAAATATACGAACACATTGATCTAACTCACTTAAATAAACGTCTTCGTAACATTATAAAGATATAAATTCAATTCTAAAAGATGCAAAACGAAGCAACTCGAGCGTTTTATTATCAGATATCACATTACGATACCTTCATCAAACCGCGTAAAGCGTAATGCTACGTCGAATGGAGAAATAAATGGTGCTCAAAAGTGTGACTTAAGATGCACAAAAAGAGGGAGGGAAAAAAACATCGAACAAAATGATAAATTTCCCGTCCGATGTGAAAAAGTGAGCATTTATTTATGATGCTGCGAATATTGCGGTTTCGACGAAGGTCACATTATCTGATCGTGTAGAGCTTTAATACATTTAAAACAGGTTCTAATTTGTACATAAGACTGTATATAAAGGGTGAACCGATACATATATTATGCAATGTTGCTGATATCAATCTATTCGTATGATTATATAATTTATATTTTTGCTTAATTAGCAGAGACGGGGTGTAGTACCGTGTAATTTATTCTAGACGCCACAAAAAAACAGCAAATGGTATTAGATAATTATAATTTATTTATCGCTATCTTTTATTTGAAATACTAAAAAAGAAATTAAAATTGAGCTAATATTATTTTAGTTTTAATTTTTTATGCAATCACTGATTAACATATCACAAAATACCGCACTTCATAAATAAAGGACAACATATTATGTGTATATAGGAAGTATTTTTATTTAAAGTGATGGTAAATGTACAGACATAATTTAATTTACATAAATAAATGTACTGATATAAAATATACATTTCAATACTTTTTGTAACTATTAATCATTTAGCTCAACACATAATGTGTACCTATTTAATTTCTATTACCAAGTACCTAATGGTAAACAAATTGGACTTGAAGACTTAAAAAATTTCAAGTATACCTACATAGTAGTATGTATGTATATGTATGTCCATTAAGTACTAATTACGTTAGAAGTAAATACAATATTAACAATTAAAAACTTTACAAAATCCATAATCGAACAAAACCATTACTTCAGACGATAACTCGATATCTCAACGAAGTTTAAATTAGGGAAAGAAAGAATTTATCCGCCGATCTCCACAGCTCAACCACAAATCACGGTTCTACTTCCAATGTAATTGAAAATACATTACGCAACCAAATTAAAGTGGGAACCTGGAGTGGTACAAGTGGTACTGAAGTTCGGAGAGGGCGGCAGGTGGTTCGCGACATCTCCCTACCCGCAGAATGTTTTGGCATAAAATATCGTTTCAATTATTTACGTGAAAGATTTATAGCACTTAGAAAAGTGCGCCGAGAAAAAACTGCGAGCGACGTGTGTACGAAAAGCGTTTTTCTTGGGAAACTTATAATGGGTATGAGTGTAGGAAAGTTTTCAATCTCTTTCCTATGGTAATTTGTTTCGGTTTTATAAAGGTATTAGTGTGCGGGTTGCGTTATTGAATAAATAATTACCTGTTTAAATTGTCTGTATAATATCCAATATGACTTGTGTATATTTATCATTGAATTATGAAAAATTAAATGATAATTTGTATAAAGTATTTAAATTGTAAAATATTTTATAAAAAAACTTCATGAAGTTATTAAAAGTTAAGAAAATTATTTGATTCCATGTTTATCCATGTTTTAATGGATACATCATCAAATTAATTTTGTTCAACATTAAAGTTTTTTCATCGGTTTATGTATGAAATCGTAAACAAAGATAGAATTACTTTTTATTTATGATATTAATTTTGATGAAATAAATTGACAAATTACCTACAATATTTTACTGACAGAATAATTTAACATTTCTCATTATACCTACAAATAAAAAGATTAAAATTAACAGTTAAATTCATTTTATTAATAGTATTAAAATAATATTTATCTCGCATGACATAGCAAATGAATATTTCTCTGTTTATGTAAATGAGACACTTAATAAATCACACGAATAAATCTAAAAGCAATGACATTTAGTAATTATCGTACTTGTTGAGAAATACCTCTCATAACTGGTCTTACCTTATTAAGTATATAAAAACCAGTCAGACCTAATTATGCATAAAGATAGATACCTAGGGATTAATATTAGCTAAGAATTAATTTTGTTTATTTAAGAATTCTAGTCTCGTATACCTGCTCAGTTTTCGCATTATTAAAGTAAAATATGACTGAAATATAATTTTAATTTGTCTTTATAAGTACGAATAGAACATAAAATAAATGTATTAAAAACGACAGAGATATTTTTTTGTCGTTTGATAATATAGACTTTTTCGATTGATACTAAAATTAAACATAACACTCGACGTTGAAACTTAATTCCGATGATAGACACACATGCAAACAATTCTTCTTCTTCTTCCTAGCCTTATCCCTTTATTCGGGGTCGGCTTTCTTCGTCTTTTGGCACCAGGATAGTCTGTCCTGGGTTGTCTGTACATCGAGCTGAGCCTGTTCCAGGCCTTTGGATACGGTTGTTCACTAAGTAACTAGGGGGCGCCCTCTGCCTTTTCTTCTTTCCGGGATCGCTAAAGCCTTCTTTACTGGGTACTCTAAATTTTCCCTCATTACATGTCCAAACCAGCGCAAACGTCTCTCTAACATCTTATCTCCTATGGGTGCAACTTTGATGTATTCGTATCGTATCTTATCCGGTCTCGTGACGCCAACCGACCATCGTAACATTTTCGATTCATTTACGTGCAGTTTGGTTTCGTAAGTCTTTTTCATCGCCCAGCATTTGGTGCCATATACCATGGCAGGTCTGATAGCCGTTTTGTAGACTTTTCCCTTTAGTTTTATTGGCATCTTATCATCGCAGAGGACCCCAGATAGGGTTCTCCATGTTAACCAAGCGGCGTTGACTCTATGAGCTACATCCAAGTCTATTTTGGCATTCTCAGATAGTATCGATCCCAGATACTTAAAATGAGTGAGTGACATGCAAACAATTAATTATATATAATTATTTATATACATACATACATACGATAAATAACGAAGTCCGTCGCATACCGATCAACACCCAGAAAATGCCATCACATCATTAATATTTTTCGTCTATTTATTTCTTTCCTTCATATTACCGAGTTGGCACTTCATAATGTTTAAGTAATCGGGAGCCGTGTGAACTCGCAGACAATGATAATTCGTGTGACATCACGACACATAAAGCTCAACGCATGTTTATTTTTCATTTACGAGTCGCGGCTAACACAAGTGAACTATTAGGTATCGTTATAGCATACGAATTATGATGGCGACTGAAGGAAATCGTAAATGTCAAAATTTTGTTATTTATATGTAATACATATAATTATTTTGTAGAATATATTGTTTTATTAAAATAATAATTGATTGAATATTGTAATACGATTAAGTTTTTATTTTATAAATTTATTTTTATCAGGCTTTACCTGTCGCGGTCAAGCCCAGTACGCTATGTCACGATACGTAACGTGCCCAAAACGGATGACGTCACATCGTGCTTGTCAAACAATCTTACCATGGCACGTAACGTCTTCTTAAAACGGTATTTTGTAACCACACGTCTGGAAAAGATAAGGAATAGCATAGATACTGACATTCTTGTCTTTTTGGAGATGGCACGATCCGTTTCTATTAACAATGTTTCAAAAAAGGTTATTTTTTATTAATTTCTTAATTACTTATTTGACAGCATGAAACGCGCCACGTAACGTGACATTTCAATTTCATTGTGTTATAGAGAATACGGTTTTAATGCAATAACGTGTTTCAACATAGAAATACGTTTTGATTTGGCATAGAGAATAAGGGCCTTGGTCATAATTACCCGGTAAACAAATGAGATATTTAATCAAATTAGTAACCTAGATAAGTAGATAATTAACGTACGAAATACGTATATAATGCTTTTTTAACCCCCGACCAAAAAGGAGGGGTGTTATAAGTTTGACCGCTATGTCTGTCTGTGTGTCTGTGTATCTGTGTGTCTGTGTGTCTGACTGTGGCACCGTAGCACCTAAACGGGTGAACCGATTTGGATTCAGTTTATTTTATTTGAAAGAGGGTTTTCTAGCGGTGGTTCTTAGATATGTTATATTAAAATCAGTACAGCCGTTTCGAAATTATCTTGCAATGTGTGAATGTAGTTTTTTCAGGTGGATTTTTGCTACTCAATTTTGAAACAGATATCTTCGACCAATTGAGCTGAAATTTTGCATACATATTTAGTTTGGATGACAATATAATATGACAAAAAGGGTAACGTCATTCTAAATTCAATATGGCGGACCATCCAACCTAGCAAAATACTTTTTTTATTGCATTTCTACAATATGGGTATCAAATGAAAGGGCTTGTTGAGAGTAACTTGAAAATAACATGATGTGATTTTAAATCCTAGATGGCGGACTATCCTAGATGGCGGAATAGTTATTTTGATGCATTTCTACAATATGGGCGTCAAATGAAAGGGCTTATTGAGAGTAACTCGAAAAATTACGTATTTGCATGCGTGTTTGTGTGTCTGTGTGTATTATTAAATATAATTTATAAAAAAAATACCTCCCAAGAACTTAAGGTCCTCATGTCGTACTGAATACAATGTCGGGGGTTTAATACATTTTTCAAATTTACACTTGTCAAAAGATTTTCAGTATTCGTCTAAAACTAATTTTAGTATGTTTTCGTTACTCGTATAATATCGTGATTCGCATAGACAAAGTCCTAAACATAAGTTTTATGTCGAAGGAAGTCAGTTTTATATCGCAGTAAATATAAAAGCAAAAAATGTTCCTCCCAAGAATAATCTAATTAGGGAGATAGTAAATTTCTTCTAGCGTTTATCCTCAGCGATAAACTTTTTTCAGATTACTGTAAATACATATGTATGTGTCGCAGTCATCTGGTTAAATCAGCTACTTAATTGAATCACTAGCGCGTTCATTTAATAACGACATTTAATTGAGTGACTAAACGTCAACTCGTCAAGTCGCTTAATGTAACGTTAAACATCATGACTAAACGTCATTTAGCGTAGGTGTTGAATGGGTTATAGCTGACTTTATTAGCAGTAAAAATGCATTAATGTGAAGTAAAAAGTGTAATACTTATCCGTTACATACATTTTTTAAATAAAAAGTCATTCTGGAACATCTCCGGCGCTGCGGGATGAGCAGCCTCACCACCTTAGCGTAACAAAGCACAGACTTCCATGATGTCTGCGCTTCGTTACGGCAGGCGAAGGCTCCCCCTCCGCGCCTCTGGCTTACAAAAACACTCTGATGTGTGACAGACAAGTATCGCACAGAGTCGGGGTTTACTGATTCGGTTTTGCTTCAGAAATAATTTATGACGAGTATTTATCAGGTTTTAAGCGAAATTAAACATTTTGAAGCATTTTTACGTATTCCTCAA
>DVXP01000589.1:0-19254 GCA_018235645.1 Junonia grisea | reverse complement strand
AAACTGAAATTCAGAGATTTTTTATTTTAATTTTCCTGGTATCCTTATAATCCAATAAACATAGATAAGTAGTAAAACTATAATTTTTTAAAGGTTAAATTCTCTGCCAAGTATAGGGTTAAAGTAAGATATTTGTAGGCTCGTTGAGCAATTTTATATTAATTATTTCATGTTTTGCACTTTTTGGACAAAACATCAATGGTGATTTTCATAAAAATGTAATTAAATAAAAAAGAAATAAATAATAACTCGTCTAGGAGAGGTTAATTTTGCAAAGTATTAGTGCAATTTTATAAGCCACTCCCAAATACTAAAATGGTCTAATTTATTATTTCTAGTTTTAAAACATTTTTTCTAAAACTTACATCTATTTTAGAATATTATTATAGCCTTATTTTTTAAAAACTAAAGATAAATGAGATTAAATATTTTATTAAGCTTCTAAACCTTCTCTTTAATGGGTGATGAGCCATTTGTGCAGCAGTGAGACATTCACAAGCTGAAACATTAAATGTCCAATATATTTTATTCAAATAATATCTTACGGTATTTTTAGAATAATCAAATATCCATAAAATGAATAACGTTTATTAATCACGTAAAAAAATTACCCGCTTATTGATACAAAATCAACAACTATCATAATTGTAATGAAACGGAATAACATTATTTTTATGCTATTAGAGCCATAAAAATAACATACCATTAGATCACCATCACAATATGATCCACAGAGAATTAGGAATTAATGTAATTTGTTGAATCAAAGCCTTGCATAGTTATGTACAAAGGGTTGTAATCAATCACTACAGTCAAAGACCTTGTATTGCTATTCAGAGTGAAGGCTGAAACGGTGGAATTATACACAAGGTAACAATATCTCACGTTGATTACATGATTGAATATTCCCGTCTGTAGTATACAGTATTAGCCTGCCTGTAGGTATTATTTGAAGGGTCACCGCGTGTATGTATGTCTATTGGCTTTCGATCGGGGTTCGGGAATAAAATAAAAATATATAAATAAATATAAAATATCAAGTTATACATTGCGGAGCGGACTATAAAAAATATTAGTAAAAATAAGCGGTGCGGCATCTAGTATATTAGAAGATATACCTACAATAAGAAAAGAAGCCAAGAAAACATAGAGGGGTGAGTTTAGAATATAATATATTTAAGTAGTATTTGATATTTTCAGCGGTAACACGTAATGGGTCTATGCAACTGATGTGCAGTAACAAAATAAAAATTACAGTCCACTTAATATCGAACTATTGCGTTACGTAATACTTGAATTACCCCTAAGCAGACTATGAAAAAGAAGGAATATTTTTTCCTTTTATACATTCCGCCAGTTGTGAATTAATTTCAGATATCTTTGTTTGATTAATATGTCTCCACGGTCTCATATAAATTTTCTCTAAATTAGCTCAGTAACTATTACTTAGAAAATTAGTACTAATACAGAGATCAGAAAATGTGGCAAAAAAATTTTATAGCAAAAAAAATCTATGAAAACATTTTTAAAGTTAGTTTGATTCATTACTTGCGATAGGCCAAAGATATCTAAATAGCAGATATATCTACATAGCAACCTATTAGGCTTTTTTTCTGTAAAATTAAAAAATTTAAAAAATTAAATCGTTAAAAAAAATAATTCCCATCTGCCGGTCTCACGGTAAAATTAATAAAAAACACATTTCAATATTAGAAGATCCTCAATTAGACATCAAAAATTTTACAACATATTAAACCACGTTATAATTTTAATAAATTACTTTTCGTAACGGCACTCGTCAAAACATCAAGAGCACTTGATGTCATGTAAACACCACTTTATATTTGCCAAATTGCGGATTAAGATACCTAAAAAATATACCTAAATTAAACTCTATTTTATACATGATAAGATTCAATTTAAATAATTATGTAACGGTTATTGTATTTTATAATAAACGAAAGAGAAAGTACGGTGTTTGTTTTGAAAGAACACTGATCAATACATGCAGCGAAACAAGCAGAAAAAATTGTGTTACTAGTTTTTTTTTATACTAATATAAGTTTGCAACGAACATAACCCACTGTAGGAATATTCCAATCATAGTATATTATAAATCATATAAAAATATTATAAAAAGTCTATCCACCAATCCGCAGTGGAGCAGCGTGGTGGATTAAGCTTAATATCTTCTCCCTAATAGGAGAGAGGCCTATGCCCAGCAGTGGGATATGTACAGGCTGTGTTACGTTACGTTACGTTTTATAAAAAGTCTCTCTTCTCCAATCAGGGATAAGGTTACGGAGCTTAATCCACAACGCTGCGGGTTGGTGGATAAATTAATTATTTTATTTGGGATGAAATATTGTTACAAAATAATGTACTAACTATGACAAATAAAAGTAACGTGCAATTATCGGATAACGCGCTCGTTTGCGTTTTTCATCATTATCTGTTATATTCATGAATAGAATCAGGGCTAAAAGATAAGAACGATGTGTTATTTTTCAAAACTTTCAAATAATTACATTATAAAATAATGGCTACCCAAAACAAAGTTAATCATAAAATTCCAAACACGAACTTTTAAATAGTTGTCACAAATATACGCGGGGAAGTTGCAAATTGAATACAGATTATTTTTAAAAACAAAGTGTATTTCGATTACAGCGGAAGCTTTAACGTAGGTATTTTATAAATTAAAAGAAATTAAACGTGTTCAAATCCATATGTTCAAGTCTATTTCGTAAAAATGATCAAATTTCTTCATTTTAATTACAGTAATACAATAAATAGTACGATTAAGATCCTATATTTCAAATTAAAAAAAATATCATTTTTGCGTTCGTCAAAAAAGCAACTGGAATTTCTATTCATACTTACAATTCCACAAAGAAAGTATATGAACATCGCACATGGTGATCAGATGTATGGAGTGCCGGCTAATTGGCATGTACTACTCTGTTTCTGATACAAATACTGATACACTGACAGACAGGATGATACATATAGATTTATTAAAAGAAAAACGCACCTTATCCTAGCTTAACACTATTACAAATGCTAATGTAGGGATGGATGGGTGCATATCTGACTAGATTGCTGTTTGACGGAAAAGGGATTTTGATAAAACTTTTAAAAGTAGTAATTAAAATAAAATTTAAATTTCGACGGTAAAAAGCAATCCTGCTGTAACCAACACTTTTAGGAATATATTTTTTTACGTATTTAGAATCAGAAAAAAAAAGCTGCGTGGCCCATACATTTTATTGCTTTATTTACAGCACTTTTACGTATCAAAAAATAACGCTGATGCTATAACCTACACAAAACTAGATTTAAACTAACTTCTGGTAAGTTTTCAGTATACGACTTGATAAAACACCAAACAATAGATTTGGGTTCTTAAAATTTCACTATTAGGTGTAATAATTTAAGAGTTATGATTTTTTTTTTCAAAATCTCAAAAGTTTTTTAGCTCTGGTGAACATTCTGCATTTTGCGGGTTAAAGCAGGTTTGCTTTTTACCATCGATTTAAACATAAAATCAAGTTAGTATAAACATTCGTTTTTGCTTTCATTTATTTTTGTACTATTTATATTTACTTTTATTTATGTGTTTACATAATATAAATTAAAGTTTTTATTGAACAAAACAAATATAGTCATAACAAAGTTGTGTTTGGATGGAAAAAACATTTAAACTAATTAAGGTCGCTAAAAATAAGCATAATTTTTTATTTGTACATCAAACCAGTTTAATAAAAACACAAGCAGCTACCTACAGCTTCGCTTCCACATATTTTGCATTTCTCTTTGATGGTGGAATTTCGTAAAATTCGTTATTAGTTGATAAGTACACTACAGAAGTAGATAATAATACTGTCTTTCTTTATGAGTCCAGGGCCCTTATTCTCTATGCCAAATCAAAACGTATTTTTATGTTGAAACACGTTATAGTCTTAAAACCGTATTCTCTATAACATTGTGAAATTGAAATGTCACGTTACGTGGCGCGTTCCATGCTGTCAAATAAATAATTAAGAAAATAATAAAAAATAAACCGGTAACCTTTTTGAAAGATTGTTAATAGAAACGGATCGTGCCATCTTCAAAAAGACAAGAGTATCATTATCTATGCAATTCCTTACGTTTTCAAGACGTTTATTTACAAAATACCGTTTTAAGAAGACGTAACGTGAGATTGTTTGACAAGCACGATATAACGTCAACCGTTTTGGGCACGTTACGTATCGTGACATAGAGAATACAGGCCCAGGAATTGAGTCATCATTAAGAGATGAGTCATCATATAATGTTATACCTACTCGTATCTCTTATATTATTTTGCTATTGCTCCACTTGCTCGGATGTTGTTCTCCACTGGGTAACAAAACGCTGTTCCCACGGCTAAATATCTGTCCTTAGTGGATTTCTATACTATACATTACACTGGAATACTGCCTTATGGTCTCTATGAATACTGTTCCAAGAATATCATCAGTGAGTCATCATTGATTGAGTCATCACATCAGGGGAAATTTTTATATAAATATACAACCTTTTCCCGCTGCTCCATCCGCTTGGATATCGTTCTCCGATGTTGAAAATAAAACGCCTTTCACCCGAGAAAACAGCTCATATTTCTGAGACAAAGAATATCCTACATCTTTACTCCTGACTTTCCATATGCAGAAGTTCATGACCAGTTCAGAGATAATGACGTGAAAAGAAAAAAAAAGCATACACTCAAACTAAGTTTTTAATATTAGTAAGCATCACCCGAGCAAGCCGACAGACGGCAAAAAGCCAAAAACCTATAAGGACTCATCCTAAGGCATCCTATAAGGACTCATTACACTTATATTTACTAAAACGATTTCAGCCAATAAAAGTGTCACTGGCCCACGTCCTCTAATTTATCGTGGGCGATGAAAATTATAAAAGCTATATTCTTTATATCGTCCGATCTGTTGGCTTCTGGACGTCTTCTAAAACTTGCACCCACGTGATTCTAATCTTGCTGTGACTATGATTTAAGGGATTAAAATGGGATAGTTGTTACTTGACTGCGGGAAAGAAGTGTATTGTATTAAAGGTTTGGATATATAAATGACTTTAAAAATATATAACGTAATAAATCTAATGACAACTACAAAATCTGTTAAACTATTAAGACTACAGGAGAATGACAATGAAACGAATTTTCATTTACCTACATATGTATGTATTCGTACTAAAAATTATGACCATCTTTCTGTATCAGTCCGTTACACAACTTGAAAAACAGCACAACTACAAAATAAAATACCGCTGACCTTCCTACAACGAGAAAAAGTACAACAAACACTTGTATTTTTATCAACACACGTATCAAACACAGACTATTTCCTTCCTCGACCACAGACTAAAAAAAAAAAGAAGAAAAAAAAAAACATTTTTTGAAGATAATTTCCAAGCGTACCCATACCGAGAATCTGACATGATCGCGATACTTATCTCGGATGCAATTTGGAAACATGCAAAACAAGAGATCATCGATCATTCATGGTAATAAAACATATCAAATTTTAATTATGGTCACACGCGAACCGCGTACTGGGGATTTTTTTTAAGATACACAGAAATTACTGCATATTTTTCTTATGAGAACACTTTAAGAATAAATATATTATTATTTATAAAACTATTACACTGTGGAATTATAGTATAATATCAATTTAACTTTAAATTTCCATTGCGAATTCAAAAATACCTAAATTCATTTACCTATTTAGAAGCCCCAACGAAATAAAAAATAAATTAATTTTCCATCCACATTCTATAATGCATATTTAAAATTATAAAAAAGTCTTAATCTTTCATAAGAAATATAACAATTAATAAAAAAATAAACTGTTTTTTTTGGATTTTCGCGATTCAACAAAATCGCATTTTTTAATCTACCACGTCACCCCCAACCACAGTCTCTATAAAGATTTCGTTACATACAGATAATAAAAATAACTCGTACCCGGAGGCCCAATTCCCCACCCATTCCCCCTCCATACCCCCTAAAAGGCCGGCAACGCATTTTATAACTCATTGGTGTTGCATGTGTGTCCATGGGCAACAGCATTCGCTTTCCATCAGGTGATCTGTCAGCTCGTTTGCCGCCCTATCCCATGAAAAAATACAACTTTAAAATCAAAAATAGTTGTATATGAAATTAATTTTCGTCAACAATAAATCACTCCGGCAATTGTAAAGTCAACACAGCATCTAATATTATCGTAATCAATTTTGTACCGTCACATCGCGAGGATTATATAGGCGAGTGGGTTAATTAAACATCATCAAGATTAATTACTGCAAAATGAACACACTGTATAGTCTAACGCTGTTTGGGATTTGGGAAAAACTTCTGTATTTCTAGTGTAAAATAGTATCGAAATATACAAGCAGAAAACAAAGAATAACGAATACAGAAAAACTTATTTGAAAATCTATATAGATAGTACATATATGGTACATAATTTAAAGTCCAACCTCTACTCTACCTCTAAAGCATAGAAATGTATAAACTTATTATTGTGATGTTCTTTCCTATATAAACTAGTATTTTAGCCATTACGGACCCTCTCGGAAAAGATTTATTTTTATTATATGGGTAAATAAGCACATTTCTGTTATATAATATTGAAAAAACCTTCATCTATTAATTTCGGTGTCCGTCTTTTACGCTAAAACAAAAACGAACAAAAAGAACGATGCAAGTAAAAGATTTGCAAACAAAAAGTAAATTCGTTATTGATTTCATTATATTGAAACTCAGGAATCTCAGGATAATATTTCCCATATCGTTTTACTATTACTCAATAGATTTTAGAACCCCCATAAATTGGGGAATTTAGGGACTATCCGTATAGTTTTTTTGTTAACCTAGCCCCCGCTGCCTACATAGCTTGTAACAAGTTCTGCATTAGCGGTCATTTTAGCTACACGACCCGGTGCATGTATGTGTAATGCGCCTATAATTAATACTAAACGTCAAAAGATGCAGAGATTAGACCCTATCATAAATAGAAGATTTTAATCTGTCTGTACGTTTCGCCAACATCGCCAGTTTATTATTTGTTTTATGTTAATTTTTGTACCATACCGCGACGAACGTTAAATTATATTTTTATTGTTATTGCCAGTTTTTAGTGCTGGCAATGTTGGGATGTTTGCAATAATGTTGCTATGTTTTTGCTAAGATATTTTCATGATAATTTCGTAAATGATATTGTATGAAAACAAAACTATAAAACCGCTTTGTAATATCTGACAGTTGACAATAATATTGGCGGGAATTCGTTTTTTATTTTTATAATGACTCACTTGATGACTGCACAAAGGTATGCAATCGTTGAGCCTAAAGCAAATTCTATAATATTCCAAATCAATTCTTAAAATTGTATCAGCTTAAAATTAGCTTCAATTTTATTCTGTTACTATTTTAAGACATAAAAAAACAACATATTCACAATGAACATCGTAAAACACAGCCTAAAAGGCATTAGCGTTGAAAAAATGTGCAAAAAGGCGCGAAAAAAGGGCCGGCTGCAAGAACACGTTTCTTTGCCTTTAAAAAATAAAAGAGTGTGCGAGCGAGAGGTGTGATTTGTGTGCTTTTTCTCACCAACCGATAAGAATTACCGATTAACGATTCAATGGGAATCGATATCGGTTATTCGCATATAGGGATGCGCCGGCGCGGTATCTAGCGATTTTTATTGTCTTGTATCGCGTACAATGTAATACCGATAATGTTGTATGGAGTTATATTGAGTAAGGTATGTTGAGTTTTATTTACTCATATGAACTATGGAAAGTATGTTAGGTTTTAAACATTGACAAAAGCTTGACCTTACGAAATTGTCTAAAGAAGCTTTTTATTTTCTTTTTTATAACTGTGAGTGTGTATGCTTGTGACTTCTTTACACTGTTACTTTTTAACATATAATGTATTTGTATAAAATTGAAGTTATATCCATTCTATGTACATTAAGACAAGCTATCTCACGCAGTTATTAATAATACATATTATGTTGTTATTATTTCCAAAATTAAACACTACCCAATAGTAGCTTAACCTTATATTTTTCAACATATTAAAAACCTTTCAACGCGATTTATCTTTTATCTTTTAAAAGATATAACGTATAAAGTGATGAACGGGCATAACCTAACACGCGGAGTTATGCTCGGTAAATCATATTAATTGTAATTTGCTAAGCCCGCCCGTTGGCCGCGGGTATGCCGTCTTTTATATATCTTTTTATCTTTTTCTTAACAATGTTTTATATTACGACTGAATGAAATGGTCTGAATATGCAATATTTTTGCTCGAGATGCATATGGATAAGTTTTTTAGTGTTATATTTAAATGTTATGCAGATTAATAGGTCATATACGTATGTAACTTTTAGTTTAAAAGGTAACTCAAGCAGCAGCCTTAAGTTGCATCTTTTTGGATTATTTTCTATAAAACGTTATAGTGGGATTAATGGGTTATATTTACTACCTATATTGAGGGTGTTGAAAGGAACTTTCAGTTTCTAAACAATTACGAAGGTCGGACTATCACGAGATCTTGACGTCGTCCGTGGCGCAGCGGTCAACACGCCTGGCTGCGATGTGGAGGGCCCTGGTCATGATGGAAAAAGATATTTTCTTGATTGGCCTGGGTCTTGGATGTTTATCTATGTATGTATCTATTATAAAATATAGTAACGTTGAATTAGTATCCCATAACACAAGTCTCGAACTTACTTTGGGGCTAGCTCAGTATGTCCGTATGTCCGTATATCTTGATCTATATCAGAATATCTAAAAAAATGTTTTACATTAGCTCGCATATCAACGAAGGCTTTAGGCTGCAATATATTACACTAAGGATAAAACCAAAAAACAAAACCACATAAAAGAGCTTTAAATAGAATATGAACAACTTTCGCATTACAGCAGAAAAATCTCCGTATTCATTACAAGTAATAACGGCCAATCCAGAACTCCTTCAGGAATTTGAACAATTCAAATGACAGATTACGTCATAAGGTCCCCGAGGAACGTTAAAAGTTTAAATTTCACCGTTATTTACACAGCGTCCGACCACTCGGGAAGAAAAATCGCCGAAATTACAAGTATTTTGCAGAAGATTCTTATAGCCTATTCCCACTTGACATCCGGATTTTAATCGGATGCCGACGTTTCCATACACATCGACGATTTTTAATCGGACGATAAGTGTAAGCTACTGTTAGCGGAACTATTTGGAATACACGATTGGGTAGTTGCCTAGTAACGGTTGTTGATGTCAAGGCAGAAGACATAGCGATATCGGGATATAATATGGTGTAATATATAATACAAATCTATCTACATATTTTTAATCGGATGGCAAGTGTGAATAGCTACTGTTAGCAGAACTATTTGGAATACACGATTGGGTGGTTGCCTAGTAACGGTTGTTGATAGTATCAAGACAGAGGACATGGCGATATAGAGATAGAAGATTTGTAATGACGATTGAAATAGAAACATGTATCTATAATGATAACAACTCTAACTCTCTAAAATGATAACAGTGGTTGTATTGTTATTCCATTCTGGATTGCCTTTAACAGATTGCCTGTAACATGAGTAAGTATTTCAGGGGCACACTGCTTTTTTATAATTTTTTTTTATTGCAAATCACACCTTGGATAATAATTGATATTAAGGTATACTTACATTATTAAACAAAGTAGAAATCTCTGAACACGAGCCGAATTAAAATTTGCAAATATCCTTCGAAGTAATCTCGACTCTGATTGGTATAGATACCTGTTTTCTCTATTTCGTGGTAGATGCCTAATTTTCTGTTCGGCGCAGCGTTAAATGCACATAATACAGATAATTAAAGTGTCGTAAATCGGACCGTACCTGAAGGCGAGCCCGTCCCTGAGACAGAGGCAGTGCGGCGCGAGCCACTCGCCGCGCGCCGCCGGCAGCGTGCCCGTGTGCAGCAGCAGGTCGTCCATCAGCACCTGCGGGATACGGCTTATTATAACATGTTGTTTCAAATAGTCTATTAAATTCACACGTGGAGAAATAATATTAAATTTTAAACATCAAACCAAAAAGCAATAAGCGATAAGCTTCGAGGGCAAGGCTCCAGCTCAACAGGCAAAATATCTGAATCGAATTGAGGTACTGTTCAAAAATACTATGTCGCATTTTTTATTTGATAATATACGTTTTTTCTTCTACAAATAAGAAGAAAAGGAACTTACCCCAAACTCTTTAACACCTCGAGAAGGAGTTTTACCATAGTTCCATATTTTCATAGCGAAGACAGAAACCGGTGTATCGAATACAAAAAATACCCTGTAAATAAAATGTTAACAATCACACACCAAGAATATCTATTTTAGACGCTAGTATTTTCATCAGAATTAAAAATATAAAAATTTAAGTGCCTAAGACACATAATGATGGGTCCCGCGAAAAGTAAACGAATTTAATTTTAGGAATACAATATGTACATTTTTGATAATATTCCCATACCTATCAACTGACATATTCATATCACACTTTCATTTACCTGTTTAATGTGCGTGGCAGTAGCGGCGCTAGCCACGAGTGATGCGCGTGTGACGCTCGCGAGTTGTGCCCGTCCACGAGTCGCGCGGGCGTGCGCACGTCGCGAGCGCCCGTCGCGTCTAGCACGTTCACGCTCGCCGGGTGTGCGCACACGTCTACAATGATTTGGTAGGTTATGTGCATATGATTACATTATTATCTACTAATTTTCCGCGCGTCCAGCACGTTCACGCTCGCCGGGTTTACAATGATAGGTTATTGCGTGGATTTACAGATCCGGCTTGAAGGACCAAGTTAGTAAGACAAAATGACGGGGTTTGTTAAATAATACGGCGTAAATGGGATTTAAAAAGGTAAGGATTGAGCATACTTGGCGAGGTCGGTGCAATTATACAAATATTAAAAATAAGTGAGCCTTTGCCTTTATGTTTGTCTTTGCACTATTTGTCGTACAAATGCTATAATAGAAACTACTCATTTCATAAAGTTTCAAACGATTTAGGTATTATTACTATCACTGTACCATATGTACCTATTTACCTATTTCTAATTTATTTTGACACTATAATGAACTACGTGAATAACTTACTTGACTCTGTAACTTCAATCAGTCGGCCCTGCGGGTCGTATAGCTCGACGCCGGTGAGGCCCACGTAGTAGGGGTCGCCCCAGGTGGAGTAGATGCTGATCTGCAGAACGAAGCCGGTGGGCACCGCCAACTCCACGTTGTCGTATAACGGCCATTCTGCCGTGGGGTCTGGACTGTATGGATTGCTGAATTGGAAAATATTTTTATAACATTTTTATATCTTAAAATTGAATTTAATTCAAACGAAAAGTGGTAAAGTAAGTGCAAATTGATAACATTATAGGAAAACAATATGATATTATTATGTATTTGCTTAACGTTGTCGCAATACTTGACTGTTTGTTTTCTGTTAGAAACCTACGCGTCGAACACGACTCGTCCAGCGACACGCGTATAGTGGTTCACGCCGATGTACGACAGCTCCATGTTCGCGTTGTAGTTCAGCCACGGGTTACCCTGCTAGTTATACTACTACCCACAAACTATATGGTAGGTTGGTCACCTGCGATCAAGCGTGGCAAGGTCGAGGTGCTGCACGTAGTCGTAGCAAGTGTCTCCGGGCGCTCGTCGCAGCATCACGCCGCGCTGGAGAGACTCGTCGAGTGCCACGCGCAGGTGCTTCACGCCGATGTACGACAGCTCCATGTTTGCGTTGTAGTTCCATATACGGATGCCTTGTAAGAGAAGTTATTGTTAGGTACTTAAGAAAATCAGGGTTAATTAGATATAGTATCTGTGATGAAGTCGAAAACTTCTTCCAATTCTTCCTTTACATCTGCTTGCCCTTCTCGTATTCGTTTTTTATCTTGCAACGCATTTTTGGAACGTACTCGTATATCACAGTCGGCGTTGATCACTTTACATTATTATTTGATGATCACCTGATCGTTTGTCCGCATTTGTTTCAAATAAAGGCTAATCTTATATCTTTTAATACCACAGTAAATATAATTATTATTTTATATAATAATTCAATTTAGGTTTATACAAAATTCAATTACATAAAATAGAACTATTGCTTGTTTACCCAAAGTATGTACGTACTAGTAATCTCAGTCGGTTTTTTAAATTCCATAACGATGTGACAAAATTCTGTTTCTGCTGCAAAATTTGTACACCACATATCATCAAATTCTGTAGTAATATTGGTTCCATTGAAGAGACTCTTGCAATCGATGTACTTTCCATACTCTGTTGCTTGGTCATCGTTGATTAAAGATTTATATGCATACGCACGATCGACGTTGATGGACTCATTGCAGCAAAGTATGTCTATTCCTGAAAAATCAAGAAGCTCAGAAAAAAATCCATTATCTAATGCAAAGTCTCTATAATATCCAATATACCTGTCAGTCCAATCAAATGCCGTCCTCCCCAGTTAGACATAAGTGTTAATTTAATCTTCTTAACTATATATTTAAAATCTTGTTCTTCGTCATCGAAATCTCCATATTTTGTAGGACTTATACTATTTTTATTATCATTGGCAGTGGGAGGTCGTTTTTCTGTGGTGCTAGGATCGGCAATTGGTTCATTGTCTCTCAAAAGAGCTTGAAAATTTTTATCATTGATCATGATTAATTCAAGAATTTGTGGATTTTTTGTGAAGAGAATAGTCTGTTGGAAAATGTACTTAATTATTATAAAATGTTGGTTCTATGGTTATAAACTTACAATTAGTCCAAAAAATAAGTAATAGCTGAAATAAAATGGGTACTTACGTCACCAAAAGTCGGCAAAGGTCCACTCAATTCCCCATGTGCACGAGCAATCTCACCGTGGAAAATTATTTGATCATCAAATTTCATTTGGACGAGACGAACGCCACGAGCCGAATATATTCTTGACTTGTTGTAATTCTGAATTAAAAGATAAACTTTAATAATGATACGAGTTTCGCTTTGTAGTTCGTCATACCGTTCCAATCAAGAGTTATGATTTCTTATTACGTTTTCAGTTAAAAGTTGCTACTAACTTCAAGCTCTCTCATTTATCTACCGTACCAATATTTCTTAGAATTCGTAGAAAGATAGATGGGATAGGCTCCAAATTTTTGGGTGTTTCCTACCATTTTTACCATTACCATTTTCCTACCAGTTGGGCCACGAGGAAAGATTTTTTTTAACTTTTCCTCGTGGCCCAACCAGTTGGACAAGCCAGTTGGGCCACGAAGAAACACCTAAATTTTTCACTCACCGAAAAAAGAACTTAGAAACCTATCCCTTCCCAAGATTCCATCACAAATTTCTATTCTTTATCCTATATTCTATTCGTCATTTAACTCAGGCGTTTCACCAGTTCTGTCACTATTATCGTCACAAAGCCCCACTTACCCAAATCCTCAACAGAGCGAGCTCCGTGGTAGCAGCTAGGAGCAGGCTGATGGCGATAGGAAGATCTCGTGGCGCGGGCGCGCTCCATGCGTGGCGATCGTCACGGGTGCGCACCACTCCATCTGCGATGTTCTCCACGCGACCGTACTGCGACTGGTCCCCCGTGTCCGAATCCGTCCATATCTTTGTTTCAAGAAAATTATTAGTAATCGAATCGCAGGTTAACGAATGAGGGTTTATCAAAGATATGAGTTTTCAAATGCTTTTTAATTTATCTCCTGTATAGTATTGAAAGAAAACGTTTGGGAAGCTAGGTGTTTCCCATTGGATATTTGATGGATGGTTTGAACTCCTAATATTTTTCTTATCAGAAACAGAGGTCATTGATGACCAGTGGACATTATCAAGCTATTGGATATTACAAGACACGTAGGATATGTTGACGATGTTCAGGACAAAACTTGAATCAATAACTTAACCCAATAACAATTTTTTGTATAAATGTGTCTTACCTTTTCAATGGCGACCGGATTACCATTCGAATCGAACATCTCGATACCGTTCATCCCAATTAGAAACTTGTCACCCCAATTAGAGTATATTTTTATTTCTAATAATCTCCCTTTTGGTAGTTCGGGTATAGTGAAATGATTTTCCAATTTCTCTTTTTGTCCATTTCTTATAGGAACTGATCCTAAAGATTTAGCCTTTTTTGTTTGTGCATTGTTAACCAATGGTTTCTTTAAAGAGTTTTGCTGACTAATCAAAGAAGGTTCTTTTAAGACAGATTTTTTGAAATTTCTATTGCTTTCCTGAAAACCTAAAAATAAGGTATTAGTAAAACTTAATACCTACAAGAAGCACTGTATAAAAAAATCGTCCTTCGAGCTATAACGTAATAATAAAAAGCAAGTTACGGAAATACGAATATTGGATTTCCAATTTTTTGAGATAGAAAAAAAATAAAAAAAGCTTGTCTGAAACGCGTATATAAAAATAGAAATAAAACAAGATTCTAACAAGATATTATATTTAGTTAATAAAATGGTTAAGTCCGAAAAAGAGTCATCGTAATTAAACGACTAATTAAAGGGATGGCACCCCAAAACAATAATTTCAATTTCCTTACGTGATCCTAAAATGACGTCATTGAAATCATCATCAATAGCGTCTAAAGGTCTGTGTCTCGGCGTCACGTAGTGAGGAATGAGGTCGGAGAGGAAATCGTTCTTGGCACCATTAGCAGAATCCCCCCAATCTATCTCACCATTACCAATGTTTGGTTTTCGTCGACCGTTTTGAGCAACACCTAAATTTTAGAAAAACAGCTTAAGTATATGAATATTTTCATATATAGTATTCTTCTTAAGGATGTTTTTACGCAATTTCTTCTAAGCGACTAAACTGATTTAGATGAAATTATGTTAGTATATTTGAATGGATCCCTAGATGGTGTGAATTGAAAGCAAGACGGCGTAAGTACTGGACTCGACGTCGTCTGTTGGACCCACTAGTTAGTATTATGTTTATATGACATGTTTATATAGAAGATAAAACGTTTTATCCTTACCGTTATTATAATGATGTCGTAAGGTACCAGCTGAATGTGCTACTTGTTGTTTTTGCGGTTTCAAGATAAAATCCAATGTCGTATCTAATGACGTCCGTCGTAAAGCCCTACAAAATTATTAAATTTAGTATTTACTACCTTTAAAAATTGATATTTTATATCTACATAAATGAGATTGAGATACATTACCTATGATTGTCGAATCTACAATTAGGTAATTCATATTTTGTAGTGGTATCGTTTATATTTATAATATGGGTTTCTTTCATCTCCCTAAAACATATTTAATAATTTAATTTAGAATATTAGATATAACTAAAGTATAGTGGTTTATTTCAACTAAAATATTTTTTGGCTATCACTTGGTAAAGCTTACTTGGTAATGTCTTCAAGCCACAATGGAATGTCAACGTCCTTCGTCGAGTATTCAAGCCCATGTTGTTCGTCCATCCTTGAGCCATCGGCGTACAATATCTCGGTTCTAACACCTTTGTATCCGCTTTCGAAATCATAAGTGTCTTACAGTATCCATTGTATCTTATTATTGTATCTGTTTGATAGTTATTGCAATTGAATTTATTAATAATTATTATAAAGAGAAAGTATTAATTATTTTGGTATTATGGATTTATTATTAAATTTCCTTTATCACTAGAAACTTTTGATACATATTTTTGACGCTGTTTGTTTGACCTTGGTTGCTATGGCTACAATCTTTTATGCTGCATAAATAGATCCTATAACAAGCGATAGCGAAAAATATTCAGCGTTTGAAGACCTAAATAACGAAGCCCAAAGAAAAGTTGATTTATTCGTTGCCTAGTCTGTCCTCAGCGTTATATAGATATCTTTCTTCGTTGAAATATGATAGTTTTAGTATGTATTCATATTAAACGAATAATTATCTATTAAATATCTTTTAATGGTCAAGTAACTCAAATAGACATCTATCTATTAAAAAAAGAGAAAGCCAATAGATACAATTTTGTTATCGACTTTATTTAAAAATTTCAAAACGTTTTTGCCAATTGATCACACGTCATAATGACACTGATGACACTATTGTCTTGACATATTAGTCATGTCAACATGCGGCAAATAACCTAAAACACCTGTATTTTCACTTTTGACGAAATCTTACAAAAACATTTTTAATTTTCTATTTTTGAATCTTATTATCCTCTTGGACTAAAGTTAAAACTACCATGTCAGAATTAGATCCCAAATTGTTGGAAAAAAGGACAGCTGAGGCTGAGAAACAAGCGAAAGCAATAGAAGAGGAATTGGATAAAATTGCTAAAGACGACCTCAGTTTCATAGGAGATCCGAAGCTAGATAAATTGCTGTCTGATAATGAAAAACTGAAACACCGCCTCGCTATTCTTGAAAATGCAATTAAAGCAGAGACATCCAATAAACCTGTTCAGAAAGAACCTAGGAAGAGGCCCAACTTAATTACGGATATTAATTCAATAGAAGGTACTATTTGTATAGTAGATGAATTAAAAAATGTTTTTGAAATTGCAATTACTTCCGCGTACCCGTCTTTAGAAGATCCTCCTGTAGTCATAAGTCTATCAGGAAACAATCCGAAATTCGGTGACTATCAGTGCAACTCTGCAATGCCGATATCTCAGATATTAAAATCAAAAAATGTAAAGACAAACCCACGGGAAGTTGCCAATAATATTCTAAATAAAGCTCCAACATCTCCACTTATAGAGAAAATTGAAGTTGCCGGTGCAGGGTTTTTAAATATATACCTGAATAAATCATTGGCAACACATATTTTAAATTGTATTTTACGATTTGGTGTAAAACCACCACCTGTAAAGCGAGAGAAAGTAATAGTAGACTTCTCATCACCAAACATTGCAAAAGAAATGCATGTTGGGCATTTAAGGTCAACCATTATTGGTGACAGCATTTGTCGTGTTTTAGAATTTTTAAACCATGATGTACTTCGTCTTAATCATCTTGGAGACTGGGGAACACAGTTTGGTATGCTTATTGCTCATCTACAAGACATGTTTCCTGACTATAAAACACATTCTCCTCCTATATCTGATTTACAAGCATTTTACAAAGAATCCAAGAAAAGATTTGATGAGGATGAAGAGTTTAAGAAGAGGGCATATTCCTGTGTTGTTCAACTTCAGTCCGGGCAACCTGATTATATAGCAGCTTGGAAGTTAATATGTGAAGTGTCTCGTCAAGAATTCCAAAAGATTTATGATCGGTTGGATATTAAAATAATTGACAGGGGTGAGTCTTTCTACCAGAGCAGGATGGATAAAGTTGTGAAGGAATTAAAAGAAAAGGGTTATTTAGAGGAAGATGAAGGAAGGCTGATTATGTGGGGCAATCCAGAGAAGCATGATGGGATACCATTGACCGTTGTTAAATCTGATGGTGGTTATACATATGATACCTCAGACATAACAGCTATAAAGCAGAGGGTTGAAGAGGAAAAAGGTGACAGATTCATTTATGTCACAGATGTAGGGCAGTACACACACTTCATGACAATAGATGCTTGTGCCCGACGAGCTGGTATTCTCACGGGCAATAAAAAAATAGAACATGTTGGCTTTGGTGTTGTCCTCGGCGAGGATAAGAAAAAGTTTAAAACCAGGTCTGGTGACACAATTAAATTAATAGAACTGCTTGATGAGGGTTTGAAACGGTCTTTAGATAAATTGGTAGAAAAGGGTCGGGACAAAGTGCTTACACCAGAGGAATTAAAGCAGGCTCAAGAAGCAGTGGCATATGGTTGTATTAAGTATGCTGATCTCTCTCACAACAGAATAAATGACTACATCTTCTCTTTTGATAAAATGTTGGATGATAAAGGTAACACAGCTGTTTATCTGTTATATGCTGTAACTCGCATTAGGTCTATAGCTCGTACTGCCCAGGTATCTGTCGAGAAGCTGTTGGAAGAATGCCAGAAGAGTGGCTTCAAGCTAGACCATGAAACTGAATGGAAACTCGGCAAAGTCCTTCTTAGATTCCCTGAAGTAATTCTTAAAGTGTCCAATGATCTGTACTTACATAGCTTGTGTGAATATTTGTATGAAATATCCTCAGCTTTCACTGAGTTCTATGATAAGTGTTACTGTGTTGAAAAAGATAAAAGTGGAAATATTGTAAAGATATATTACGAAAGGCTGATGCTTTGTGAAGTTACTGCCAAGGTTATGGAAAGATGTCTCGACATATTAGGTATTAAAACAGTATCGAAAATGTAATTATTATTGACAGGATCAAGGAAGGAAACTAACACTTTTGTATTACTCAGAGTATCACAAGGTTTTTTTTCAATAAATGTAAACAATTTGGATGTAAACTTTTATTTCATTCCCAAAAACCGCTACAAAACTATACCAGGGCCCACTATTATCAAAGATAACATTAACGAAATAACATTTATAATAATTCACAGCAAATAATAATCATTATGAGTAATCCATCGGGTAATTATTTTATGAAGGACTACTTAGGTAACTTGTAATTTACAAAATATTTTAGTACTTATATCAACTAGTAGACAGACAAATGAGCATGCTTGAATAGTATTTCAGATTTATTATAAACATATTTCTGACATATAGCCAATTTTACAAATATATTTAGAATTACAGGAAGTTTTACATTTTCAAACTGCTAAAAAATAATTAATGGTTTTTGATAACAACATATAAAAATAATATGAGTAGTTTGTTACATGGTTATTTATATAATCTTGTCTTTTGAGAAAAACAATGTCAATGAAAAAATCGATTTTCTATTCAGATTTTTGTTAAATTAATAAATTTGCATATTATTACAATTATTGTAATACATGTATTCAAATTTATTAATCACCATCAATATCAGAGTAAAAATGTCAAATGTACACCAATATATCAAAACAAGCACAACTACTTAATTTCTTTTTATTTGAATTTATTAAACAGCAAAGTCAATTTTTCATTCAAACTTAAATACAGACTACACCCCAAGGTATTATATGACATAATTATAATACCCCAGACCCCAGTTAAATTTTAATTTCATTGCATAAATTAAAAACACCGAAATTCCAGTACGTACATAGATCAATAATTCTTATAACATTAAAATACATATACATAAAGAGATTGCATTAAGTC
>DVXP01000588.1:0-19279 GCA_018235645.1 Junonia grisea | reverse complement strand
CGTGTTGGCTTCGGCCCCACGCACGCCTCCCAAACGTCCGGGACACTATTGGCCCGTGATCTGATACAGACATATTATAATTATTAAAATATTTTAATCTACATAGATAATAAATAAAATCCCCGTAAATACCATAAACAAAGTCATAAACCAGAAGGTTGTAATGCTCGTGACAGCCCACGGTAGAGTCGTGCGCCGCTAAAATGTTGCTGAATAACTATAGCAATAATCAATAAATATGTTACAATAATGGCCATCGTATATATTGTCTGCTGTAAGATACGAATAATAACTATATTATTGGAAAATATGAAAAGGTTTAGTGGTAAAACCTATAATTATTACATATCATATTCTAAATCTATCTTCTACGCCAGATTTAATTCGAATCTTGTCTTCTTGATTAACTTTCTTTTTCTATATAGGTATTAATACAAAAATAAACGTTTCTCACACACACAGCTTTCAACGGCCTCCCAGTAAAATCATTGGATCTTATGTTAGGAGTCCGGATCACACACACAACACAACCACAAACACCCAGATCTGTCATGAGCGGGGATCGAACCCGCAACCATTAGCCCTTCAGTAAGATGCAGTAACCACTGCGGCAACACTGGCGTCAAAACGAAAACGATTTTTTTATCAATATTAATAAATAAATCATCAAATTTGTTTTCTAATAATTAATTTATAAATTACGAAATTATGACTAGAATAAAAAAAATACCCCTCAAATTTCTACTTTTTTGACATGGCCATAAAAAAAACTCACGAAGCAATAACTTTAGCAGCTAGATTGTCTTGATCTAAACGAATGATCATAAAAACTGGCCGTAGTCATAACTCCGAGTAATTACGTGAAACAATCGACTCGTAAATAAAAATCTCGCCAAGTGTGAATTGATCTCATAGACTGCTGGTTCCGTAAAATATTTTAAAATTTAAATATAATTAAAAGAAAAAGAAATGTTTTTAGAAATTAACCCTTATTCCCTAAATCACTAAAACGTAATAAATATTTTAAATTTAAAGCATGTTATATTGTGCTGGAACATTTAGCATATTACACCTTAAGCTTTTATTTTAAAATATTTTTTAAGTTTTAAAAGCTTAGTTATAAATGCTTGTTCTTAAGATAGTTTATATTACTTTAATTTTTTATTACTATTAAGTATTTTGAACAATATACCATACTTTTATACTCACCTTGGCTCTACTCACATTGGGTCATCCACCCAATCCATCTTAACAAATACAGAATCTTCTGTGAGAGTATGGTTACACGATCAAGCCAGGTCAATGAGCTGAACTACAGCTAAGCACAACCTCAACGGGAGGGGCAGTCGATGCGCATTCGAAAGCGATCCCGCAGCCTCCCCGTTTCCGTGCTGATAACGGGCAACACCAGGGTTTTTAGTGAGTGCAATCTCGCATAACCCGATCTGTTCTCCCCCTCTAGTCGTCGGGTATCTGAAGATTTGTTCTCCGTCAGCACAAAGGCTCAACCTTGAAAAAAAGTAATATACATATGTAGTTGCATAAAAACTTTTAAAAATTTATTAATTTATTTTTACATTAAGGAACCCTAAAAAGCACCATTCCCATATCAATTGAGGCGCGTCGTGTCCAATTCGGACGGGTCGTCAATAAATAAAAGTTAATTGCGAATTATTCATCCAAACACACCTACCTATTCGCAATGATATATGTTCGGATAGACGCATGTTTTGACGCAATTTATTATATTGAATAGATTGACACCATTCGGAATTATTATGTAACTGTTTCTTATCTTCTATGTATATGAAAAGGATTTATTTTTTTTAGAATATCTGAGTAATTTACGAGGATACTATCATTGGAACTGAAACGGCTTTAGTAACATTTTGAATCAATTAATGGAGTGTAAAGAGTGTAAAAACGACCAATAAGAACGTTAAGTGCAAAAGGGTTAAAAGGGAGTAAATACGTTTTTATACAACGTGTACGTAAGCAAATTTAGGGACAAGTGCTAATTTAAAAATAAAGTAATAAAAAACAAACTTCCTTTGATTAATACTTAGAACTAGGTTTCTTATTAAAATTATTATCATTGTCTATTTAATCATGTACATATAGGTACAGTAATTAATACAATTTTTGAAAATTCTTGTAAACATTTTCACTACTGTACACCAACAAGACTCCTGTACATCAGCACATTACTTGTACACCATCGTATTATTTTAAATTTATGCCCCTTAATTTTATATTAGCGATCATAAAACTTCATATCTACTTAACAACCAATAATTATTAATAATAATTCACCTGTAAACAAGACGAAGCTTTCTCTAAGAACCAGAAGCCGATACACAATTTTAACCATTATTTCTTGAAACGAAAGGCATATTTTTGCTTGCGTTCACAATAAAATTAATTTTGTGGTGTTTAATTGTTTTTACGGTAAGCATGATTTAATACTGCAGTCAGTTATTTAGTTATTACAATGTTACCTATTACACTTGTAGTAGTTTTCTTTACCTTTTCCAAATTTCCATCTATTACTTTGCTGTCGAATTAAATAAGTACACACATACATAGCTTATGTCTGCAATTCCAGCTTATGATTTATATTTTAGCAAACAGTATATTATGTTGTTGCCTATTGACATTTTGCTACTCTGAAATTTTATAGGTAACATTAAGACAGAGAATTAAACTTGATTATACTTTGCGATGCATAGCATTTCTATAATCTGCTTATCTAAGGTTTTGTTTACAGGTTATATATGCCACTGCCTCTTTCCTCACTTCTGTGTAAACCGGTAGGAGACTGACGGAACAATCAAGACACGCCGACATTTGACGTCTCTATCAAAATCCCATAAGTGACATGTTGTTTCTATTGGGAAACTTCATAATTAATTACTATTTTACTTTATGATGGCATATACTTATGTTTTTGTTTATGTAAGACTATGTTATGTCTTATAAAATGGAGAACATAATACAGATAAATAAATTAAAATTGGAAATGTTACTTTGTGTTGAAAATGCCAATCGTTGTATAATAATAAGTCTTCAAAAGTTACCTTTAAAATATACTTAATTCAAAAAACTAAATCTACGCACAGATATCTAGTTTAATATTGACATTGTCCGGGTACCAGATAACAGACGACCAATTCACATAACAGCCAAACAAAGAAATCGCATCACACCGACTACCATACAATAAAAGGTAATGTTCTGGGCAAATCGAGAAACAATAGTGATGGTCCAACTAGCAATAACTTCAACTCATTTAAAAATAAACTCTATTTCACTAAAATAAGGTACATATTCCTATGGTGGTAAGGCCTATGAAATAAAATGTTCTATAGCCGATCTTGCCCACGCAAAACGAAATTTATTGTTGTTTTTAAAATATCAGATTCGAACCGAGATTGTTATCGAATAATATGAGGTTGGACGTAATAAATGGGATAAATGATGCCTCTTATCGATGTTGGCACTGTTTTAAAAGATATGTTTGTTTTTGAATAGATAATGATGGGGCATGGTTGTAAAATATGAGTAATAAATTACAAGTAAATATCTAACCCAAATAACATTGTTTTGTTTAACTACCTATATCTTTCACTATCACGTGTTATCGCCTTCGTTAGGTACTTACTTGATATTTTTATCCCGCTCACCAGGTTAGAGTATTATAAGCGATCATCCTAAAGGAGTCATAAATGTGTAAAAGAAGTCACTTAAAGAAAAGGTTATAAAGAAATTAAGGATGGAAATCAAAAGTTAATCCTGTTGGCTTCTATGGACATCTTCTAAGGATGCTCCGCTGCCGGAGTGACAAGTGCATGTGGTGTGTCTTACTGCTTTTTATCAGCCATATATGTATATGCTGTTTCTCTTATTCATCTTATGTAAGGTTAAGGATAGCTATATAAAGTAACAGTCTTCAACGGTATTTTTTGTCAAACTGTGGAAAGAAGCAGGCTACGTTCTACCAAGTATAATCTTCAAATCAGAACAGTAGTGCCCAATACCATTCCACTAAGCAAACTCTTCATATTTACATGCATGTAAAGTATTTAACAGCTTGAAAATATCCCACTGCTGGGAAGAGGTCTCTTCCCAATAGTGGGATATTTATAGGAGAAAGTTAATTAGCTTAATCTAACACGCTGCTCTACTATGAGTTGGCGGATTTACATTAGTCCGAATTTCTTCCGACACATGTAATTTTAATTACGACATTTTCCTTCAGCACCGAGCACGAAATGTAAACCCAAAACCACTTGAAAATTTAGCGGCGCTAGTCAGGGTTGAACCTGTGCCTTTCGGTTCTTGTCTTGTCTTCTCTTGTCATTTACATACAAGTATCGCTACAGAATGTAACCTCGTTTCTCAAAAGAATAAAAGTCAACAATAAAGTAGGCTTGACCATAAAACCTTGATAACAAAGGCTTAAATACATGTACCACGACTCAACATCACCATTACACACAACTGTCACACTAATTCATATAATTTAAATACAAATGGCGCGAATCGAGATCTATATCTTGATAAATACACTTCACGATCGTGTTCATTGTTATTCAAATTCATCTTTATTAATTCAGTATGGCCACGATGTTAGATTTATGGCTGTATGATGAAGTATAGTTGTGGGATGATCTCATTTGGAACTACACGAGAAAAGATTGATAGACTTTGCTCTTAATTGCTTTTATATTTTTTTTGTGTTGATGTGGGCGAATTTTATCGAACCGCTACTTGTGTTATGTCGTAGTTTTTGATTAATGAGGTATAAATTATGAATCGATTCGTAAAAATTCTCTGAATAAGATAGACTATAACATTTGGCCCAGATTTTAATGTATGGATGTTAGTTTTTCTTTAATTAAATAAAGGCAACCTAACCTAAACATTAAGTTACAATTAATTACGTTAAACTTCAAATAAACATCAACAAAACCTATATCACAACTATGTACGAATAAAACAAAATTTAAGACCTCATTAAAAATCAAATTTCTCTTTAACTTAAGTTAAGGCAAAGAAGTTAATTGCAGAGTTTGATGCATTTACCTCAATCTGAGGTAAAGTCATGCGCAATAACAAGTATAATAATGAAGTTAGTGTGCGCAATGAATCACGTGGACTGTTGATGTGGCGCATCTCAATTAAAACTAACTTTACCAAACCTTTAAATGACAATTAAAAACAAAGCTTTAATACACATTTAAAATCAAAAACTTTATTTCAACTTTAACTTTAACTTTAACTTAAAGTAAATTAATTTTTTACACACCTCAAACAAAGTCACACTCACTAACGACTAACTAACTAACACTAACGCGTATAATATCGTAAACTGTATTTTTAATTTAATTCAACTTTGACTTTAATTCAAGTTTAAATTTAACTTTTTACAAAACTTCAAACAGAGTCACGTTCACTAACTAGTATAATAATGAAGTTAGTGTGCATGTTCGCAATAAATCACGTGAACTGTTGATGCGGCGCGTCTCCGCCCGCAATTAAACGCCTACAGTGAAGCGAGAGCAATTTATTGAGCGCACCGCCTGCTTGTTTTGTTTGATTGTTGAATTTTGATAATTAAAATATATGTTATAATTGTGGGTAGGCCATTTCTCATAGAGGTAGTTCTTTATGGATGAACATGGAAGTCTAAGTAATTTTAGTTTCTAAATAGGCTAATGAGTTTTTATAGCGCTAAAATATATTCGTCGCGTCGAAAGTTCGACATTTTTTCCCTATTTTGCGGGAGCCGCAGGTGAGGGTGACAACTATGCACCCGGGCAAAAATGTCCTGTTTTCTTCCCTTGGTTAATAATATACTATTAAGTACGAGGATTTTAAGAAAAAGGTTTACTCAAATAAAATAGCTTTTAAATATGAATTTTACAATCATAAACTTTGCTCTATAAAAAATAAAGTTTCCTCTACTATAATTAACTTGAAAAATCTTAAACTAGCAAAACTGTCAGTACTACCACTCACAGAAAATATTAAATTAATCATATATACATAAATACAATACGTCTTTAAGACAGCAATTTGCATCCATACCTCCCCTATCAGACCCATCCATATTGAGATCTCAGGGCGTTACAGACTTACAGCACAATTTACGCTCCGTCTCATAAACAAGGAGTAAGACATTAAATATGATAATGCCTCTCGCATCCGATGCGCTTTGTACAATGTATTGGGTATTGTCTGATATATAGGGGCCTAATCATGCTAAACTATCGCCATCTTTCCGCACATTGTTTACTATAAATGTTGGTTGAAAATATCGTATAGTTTTCTGCGATGTTCATCGTTATAGGTAAGAAATTTCATCGTTGTCCCTTGACCCTGGCCCATTTTTCCAGATAAATTAATCCTACTATTTAATATGGACTTTAAAGTTACGTCTTCAAAATTTCACAGGTATTGGTTCAACAGTAACTACGGCCGAAGGCAAAACAAAATAAATAAACAAATTCAGTTTCGCATTTTGAACATCACCAATAAATAAACTAGTAAAAACTAGTGATTGAACTAGTTATCATGTTATTAAATTAAACAACCAATTATGACCACCTCTTAAATGTCACCACATTTATCTATTTACTGCATACCAACCAAAACGCAATCATCAATTAAGTCACATTAAAACTGGACTTGCAAATCTCACACACCATCTAAAGCTATAAATCTATGAAGACCAAGTTTCGGTGCAGTTACATTCTTCAAGTATACCAGATTTATGGCCATCTTGGAACATTCTCGATCTAATTAACGTCTTGGTTAGTTGGAATCCGCTTCTGATCTGCGCTTCTTGAAATATGTGATCCGGTTTCTGCTGGTTTCAACTGGTTTAATCTGGATTGTTAAATCGTTTTGGACTGCTTTTACTTGGATGTATGATAATTGGATGGATTGGTAGGGTAGGGAGGGGAACTTGGATGTATGGTAGGGAAAAATTTTGTAAAGTGTTTAAGGTTTGTAGTTTTAAAGGTATTTATTTATTTATTTATTTTTTATGGGATAAGGCGGCAAACGAGCTGACAGATCACCTCATGAAAAGTGAATGCTGTCGCCCATGGACATTTGCAACACCAAATGAGCTTCAAAATGCATTACCGGCCTTTTAGAGGGTATGGACGGGGAATGGATGGGGAATTGTTGGGGAAGGGGTGGAGAATTAGGCCCCGGTAACCTCACTCACACTCACACGACGCAAGCGTCATTTTCCGCCGGTTTTCTGTGAGGCCGTGGTATCACTCCGGTCGAGTCGGCCCATTCGTGCAAATGCATGACTCTCCTACGGTAAATTTATGAGTGAAGTACTTTCTTACACGAACACTTTTGTTATCGTACCTGCATTACTATTAAGAAACTACATAGTTTCTTATTTCTAACTTAAAACAATATAACCTATATAATCAAAAATATAGCAAGATTTCTGGCCTCGTCACTTTTGAACTTCAATCGTTGGAAAAATCTTTTGGGATGAAAAAAAAATATATTTTGTATGATTTCCACTTCTTTCACTCGGACATTATAACATACATACTTATTACAAAATAATTCGTAACCGTAAAATAAAATACCCATATATTAAGAAAAATATTTAAGTAACTTCCTTTGATATCAACGTACTCCAGCCTGTTCCGCCATTAACAATGTATAGTATTTTTACAACGTCACAATGAGATCTCTTCCAGACCACCAAGCGCGTGTGATGAATGCCTTTGAAAGGCCTTTATTGAAATGAGATATTGATCGGGATGAGGTAAACTGAATTATGGTGTAGATGCTGTGGTGCGATCTTATAATTGTGATTGAAAACTTAGACGATATAAGATTGTAAAAACTGTTTTTATTCTATTAGGTACTTGTATCAAATATTTTCCATTAGACAAAAATAATCTTCAATAGCTTAATATTGTTTGTAGCAAGTTTTACATGACAAATGCTTTTCCAAGAATGCAGACTGTCACAATTTGTGCGCAAATGGGTGGGTTGTTAGGTAATAGGCAGTACTCTAAAACTGTCTCAAGAAGACACACAAACACGCACGCACGTACGCATACTAAATGCTTACACTACCACCGCACAAACATCACAAAATTCACATGTCTCATGCCGAATTACACCAAAACTAGACCCTTTATCTTCAGATAACAAGGAAGTCCATTGATAAATGATAACCGATACACCCTTATAAATCGCTAATCTCATCCCCGTCGGAATTATCACTTGCAACACAGAGGATAATATTATTGGATTTACGAGCGCCTGCGCCGGCGTTGATTTATACCTTCCTCTGAATATAAATCTTCTGTCGCGATAAGACCTGCTTCGAACATTGAAGTTCATAATAATTAAATAGTAAATGTATTTTGAATTTGTTTGTATAAAGTATAAACTTACTCTATTTGGTTTATATGTGTTGAAGTTTAAATATAAACTTACATTTATTAGCAGATCGGGTAATTGTATTGGGTCTCAAATCTAAACTCCTCTGCTTTTTTTTAATTTCATAAGGTCGTAATGAACTAAAGGATTGTCTAATTACATAGTTCAATTGAAATGTGAAACTAAAATTACTAATTTTTACATTATTTTCATGAGATTTTTGAAATAAAAAAATAATATTCATTATAATTATTTATTACTTTGAAATGGCATTTAATAAATTATTTATTAATGTTTATTCAAATCCTTTTAAAATTCAATCGATTTATATTAATACAAATATCATAAAGAGAGAAATCGTACATATTTAAAAAATATATATGTATAGGAAGGCAGAAGTAAGTTATGTTACCATCCTAAAAAAACTAATACTTATTTGCAAAATCAACAAACTTTACACTTCATTTTATAGGTAAAAATATTATCTACACACACAGTTAGGTAAAACCGTCTATTCTTACAAGTGTACATTATCAAAGCAATAGAGCTATACAGATGCAATCGCCAGCTCTTAAGGGGGCCGTTAGATAGTGAATAGCGCATAACACAGGGCTGCCATCTTCAAATTAGAAAAAAAAATTAAACTATAAATACCAGGAGAAATACCAGTAGAAATTAAGCTATCAACATAAATTAAAAAACCGAGACAAATAAAGCAAAAGACTATTATAAGAAGTATAACTGGAGATGTCGTTTTTGAAACCCAAGGCGTTTCTTAAACATTATCTGGAATTGGCACAGGGCACCCTAAATCAAAGTATATTTCTTAACATCAGCCCAGCTGGCAATCCTGGACGACCAATTAACAAAAAGGCTTGGACAGCTTCTGTGTTTGAAGACAGCTCGTCTGTGAAAAATACTCAGGATTTTGACAGGCCACTTGAAAAACAAGGATTTTCAGAAAGGATGGACCGTTAACAGCCCAAGATTCTTGACAACTCAAGATGTGGCTCAACACTACCCAGGACATTCCAGGCCAACCTAAAAATTAGGATATGTCCTGAAAAGTGTCGATTGGCAACCCTATTACATATCTCGTTTCAGATTTCCATATTGAGGTGAATGGGATGGCTGATAAGGCCCATCGTTACCTATAACGCTGTATTGGAAAGATGTTATAGAATCCTCTGTACGTGTAAATGTTTTGATTCTTGAGTTTTATGCTTTTGTCGCTATTGTTTGTTGATAAGTGTTGTAGATGTTGTCTTTGAAATTGCCTTTAAAAAATAGAATAATGGAAATTTTGGAGAGGGATTTATCGCTTAATCAATTGTATAGTTTCTTCATCGTCATGAAGTATTCTTGAAAACTTACAACCTGAGAACACCTCAGAAAATCTAAGAACAAGTTTCTGTTGAAACCAAACGGTGGAAACCAAACAAATTCAAAGCACATTTACTTTCACAAGAAATAGCTTACAATTCACAATTAACAACTCAAAAACTAAATTTAAAATAATAAATTCAAAATCTATTTTAAAGTTCCATTGCGATACTAAACACAAAACAAAAACACTCTAAATAATCTATTCAAGTTCCACTGCATCTAGAATAAATATGAAAATACATCGTACGATTTAAATAAACCAGAAGCACTTGAAACAGAAACGAATCCAAATACCCAACATGCTGATATTAAAGTACACAAAGGAGGAAAAATATTTGACAATAAAAAAGATACACGAGTAACAAACAAAAAAGTCGCAGAACTTGGTGCATAAAACGGTGAATTATTACGCTTTCAACGGCACATTTAAACGTAGCATATTTCAAAAGTTTCGGCGTATTAAGCAGCATTCATTTTGGCAGTGACTTACCCATTACGATGCTGATGCTGGCTGCGTTATGAAAAACTTGTCTCCTACTATTTGTGGGTACTCGAAATGTTTGCGGATTGTGAAGAATTTTACTTTTATGTGAGGGAGGGAAATGTCAGGTGTAGGCATGTTTGAGGAATAATAAGTTAATATTGCTTAAGACAAAAGAAGATAAAAAAATGGTCATAAGGATACATAAGAAAATCGGGAATTATTTCTTCTATAAAAATCGATAAAAATTCTTACGACACTTAACATTTTAAGAAGTTTTAGCAGTTTTTAAAGTTTTAATTTAGAACATCATAAAATTAATAAATTAGATTTAATTGTGTGCTTTTTTTAATTATTTTATATTTAACTTATATACAACTATCAAACTGAAAAATTTATTTTTAGATTTCAACCGAAGAGTGCGGAAAAATGTCATACAATTTAATCTAATCATAGTCACAACTAGTTTATTATGAATATGGAAGAAGATCCTAAAATACACAACACATTTCACAAATATATATCCATTCAGCAACATTAAACTATGGTAGGAACGAGGCCATTAAAAGACTTGGAACATTCTTGCCTCAGGGCCGAGAGCCAGCAGTTTATTATTTACAGCTACTTTATTCAGTTTGGACGATCATTTAACTCCTCGGCTATTATTTTCATATGTAAAATACAATTTACTGCGTCTTGAAGCAAATTGGAATGGGAGCATTCGCATATTATTTATATTCTTTCGCATAAAATCTTCCAATTTTATATGATATTTTTGTCGACTTATGACTATTTTGTGGAATATATTCAATTTAGTGTATCTATTCTTTCATTGTTGTATGCGCATATTACTTCACTAACCCTATTGTATTCTAACAACCTATTATTCAATCTATCACTTTAAATTTTGAGTACTTATTCAGATATTTTTGTTTTCCATGATATTAAATAAATTATTCCCTATTTACATAAAACCTAGTTAAATTTTTTCTTCCGTTTCATTAGTCACAGTTTTTATAAACAAGTCAAACTATCGATTAAACTTATTTTACTAAACTACGCCATTTCATAAAACCGTTCCCATCAAACCAAAACAAATCTCAAACAATCACACGAACCTTTCAAAAACAAATCAAAAACATTCAAACATTTCAAAACGAACAAAATCACTAATTACAATAATTCAGGCCTGCATGGGCATTAAAATGTTTTTCACAAACAATTCAATACTATTGAGGGTAGTTGACAATTCAAGTATGGTCCTTCGAGTCAGATGGGCGGGGCGCCACGCCCGGTCCGCACTCCGGGGCGCCTCGTTAAGGGAAATAGCACTTTTATACCGATGACAAACCCGTGTTTAAGTCGGATGCTTGAACATAAGCATTACAATTGAAAATTATTGGAGTTTAACACTATTGAAGATTTATTTCTGTTTATATAGACTCGTGTTTTTAAAGAATGACGAAATGCACCTGGATATACCACCTATTTAACCCAACAAAAAATACTACCACCCACTGACCACGGTTATCCTCAATATGAATATGTATGTATTCAAAACATCATAATATATTTACTTTAAGTAGATACAACTATTGCAGATGAGAATATTATCGTAATAATATAAACCTTTTGTTCATTCCTAACTATACAGATGTGAATTTTAAAAATTCGTAATACTATTTTGTAGAGGGTAGATTTTATTGTTATAACTAATTGTAATTATTTAAAACTAGCATACCGCCCCGGATTCGCACGTGTGTTTTGTAACTTTTTTGTAAGTTTAATATAGCTTATATCCAACGGAAGTCCTACATTATGAAGCTATAGTACCCAGTAAAGTAATTTTTCTTTTGTTTCCAAAGCAAATTAATTCTATTCAAAAAATCTTTCCTTTTAAAATTATTACTATAGATTAATATTATATTATTCCTAGCCTACATGCAGAAGATAAACGGTAATAATATCATAAATATAGCTCTAACTACAACAATGTTGTTGGTATACAATTATCTTTGAATAAAATAGAACAATATTGTATAAAATGATAGCTTTTATCAAAGTATATGCGGCAGTACAGCGAAACATGTATTTTACAAAATTAAAGAGTTCATGAATTGTATACCGTCAATGCAAGTATAAATAAAGTAAATAATACATAATATAAAAAGTTAGGGATACATTATTTTGTTCAGATTATAATGCTTCATCAATCAAGTTGTGATGGATTTTCTGACCCAATTAAAATTTGTGGACGTGGGAGAGCCATGCATTTGCACGAATGGGCCGGCTCGATCGGAGTGATACCACGGCCTCACAAAAAACCGGCGTCAAATGACGCTTACGTCGTGTTTCGCCGCGTGAGTGAAGTTACCGGAGGCCCAATTCCCCACCCCTTCCACATCCTTTCTCCATCCATTCCTCCTAAAAGGCCGGCAATGCATTTTGTGGCACCACTGGTATTGCAAATGTCCATGGGCGGTAGCATTCACTTTCTATCAGGTGATCTGTCAGTTCGTTTGCCCCTATCCCATAAAAAATGTATATTTTGAGAATGTTGACCAAAAAATACGTAGAAAAATAATGATCTCGTGTTTTTACTGCTACGATTCCTCAGATTTTTATTTAATTGGTATAAAGCTGCTTTAAAACATTAACTTATCAAAAGTTAAATGATAATTTCTATTGATATTAATCAAAATTAAATAATAGTACTTATAGTCAAAAAGCTTTCTTTGGTCAAGGTTTTCAACATACACAGTATTTCAAAAAATACTTTCCTTCAAATAATTTGAATATTTCTAAATAATTACAGACGAATCACCCAATACCTGCAGACGCTCAACTCCTCAACTCCTCAAGAAACTTCAAGAATCCTTGAGAATCTTGCAATCAGCCCCGCCTTCCGCTAATGAGGCCCTTGGACTTAACAATGCAAACACTAACGACCCTAGGGGCGGGGTGTTCGTTAAATTATTACGTTCCCATCAATTTATACGGAACCCTGACAAGATGGGACACGCCCACAATCGTAAGAAATAATGAGCCGTCCAACTTGACACCTTAGGCAAGTGAGACATATTTTTTTGAGGCGTCGTTGATATTTATGACATGTTTTAATCTTGAGACTTATTTATACGAGCATATAGCGTCTTCGTGTTTCAGTTTTGAAGGTTAATTCCTGATTTTTGTACTGCATTTAGTTCTAAATCAAAAGCGGTTTTGCCGGTTCAATTCATAAAAATTACTTAGCACCAACCTAAATATTTTACTTGCTTGACACTGACTTCAATATTTTGTAGAAGGATGTGTCGTTTATGACTTTTTAGTTCACTTTTGAAGTCGGTTTATATTTTTGTAAAAAGTTATTTATATTTGTTACATTTCTGATAATTATCTTATTATTTAAGTTTATACTATCTCCCAGCTTCGTTTTCTCTCAACATTTTAATAGCATGAAAACGTTGAATAAGAGGAGAAGTGTTCAAGACCTCTTCAAAGCATCACAAGATCTAAATTATGATCTGAAAATACATCTTAATCACGTAGCAGCTGATCAATTTATTATGACGAATGTCCTTCAATTTTGTTACAAAATGTTCATTGAGTTAGGCCTTTAATTGTACTTTTCAAATATGATTTTCTAAAATTTACAATTTATAAAGTTTCTAAATGGTTTTTTATTTGTAAATCAAGTTGGATTAAGAAGATACTAACACTTATAATGTTATGTTTCTCGAAAGAGGGTTCATCTTCATATATTCCACTCAAGGGACTTATAAAAAAAGATTAATTATAAAATTATCTAAAATTTGACATTTTTTATGACATGTAGATCGACTTGATGTTTTCAGATCATACTGTTTAATGGCAGACAAACGCATTTAATGAGTAAGAAACTGATGAAATTTCTTTTAAGAACCGTTTGAAAAGTATACAATATACATACATACATGTAAGCGTAAGTAAAACAGCAAAGTTTTAATAACCCTTTTATTCGCAACATCGTATACACAGCGCGTATACCGGTGTACACTCAGATAATCTGTTTCACAGTAAATCACCTGCACGCCGTGACCCACACTATCATACATCGCTACCGGCCAAGGGCTGCCACAGACATTTGCAATAGATGGAATTTACTATGAAAAAATCGAAAATAAAGAGTTGACGATTGTATTTATTTTATTTATTTATTTAAAGACTTTATTGTACACCACAAATTAAAAACAGATTAGCCTTACAGAATGTACATAAGAAAAAATAGGGTACAACAGGCGGTCTTATCGCTTTAAAGCGATTTCTTCCAGACAACCGTGGTGATATGGAGTAATAGCCAACAAAGAGATGGTAGGTGGTGTAACATAGAATACATACATAGTTACAAATAATAATTGTACCAATAACACCCCGTCCGAGCTGGATAAGGGTTTCGAAGGACCGGGATGTTTGGCGCAAGGGAGGCCATTGTCCAGCAGTGGACTACGATTGGCTAACGACGACCAATAATAATAGAAAAACACATAATTAGGGACACAAAAAATAGCTATCATATCAAACTATTGTATGTAGGTAATGCTTTCGATATTTTCAATCAGTCTCTTACTTAACAGTGGTTGTTGCCTATTGTAAAATAGATTTTATATAATTAACCGTTTATTAAAGAATTAATTTAGTTTTATTCATCTATATCTTACACAGTTGTGAAGTGATCTAAATAATTTTTCTATTTTGTGATAGCATAATATGTCTCAAAATTAGCCCCATATCAATTAAATCAATCACTATTCGGTAATTAGTTAGAAAGTAGAAAAAAATTGCAATACTTCTTATCTGCATATTATGTGAAAAGAGTTGTACTTTTTACAATATCTTGTATGCTGTCTGAATCGGCAGGTCGTTTGGAATAAATGGAAAGCGTGAATACTGGCAAATTGGGTGGTCCAACGATATTGATGTCATGCTGGTATTAGGACTGTTGGAGAACCAAGCAGGGGGCTTATGTCCAGCTAACGATAACTACTTTGATGGATGAATAGATAATATAATAAAAATAACAGGCATGCAAGCCGCCTCATCACTTCCACATGGCCAATAAAAGCCAACGTGACGTATTGTGACCAAAATAACGCCAGCCAAAAAAAAAGGCATAAAACAAGAAGGGAGTGGGAATTGAGGAAATGAGTATGAGTTGACTTTCAGATCTTACTCACCGTACAAAACATAACTATATTACCGATTTCACACTGTGTGAGAGAGCGGTACTGCCATACAGCCTCTGTAAGCTCCTCCAGCCTCCTCCTGGAGTCACCCGACTCCAGGAGGAGAGGTCTCATGTACTCATTAAAAACCCCTGCGATGGCCATCAGCACGGAATCGAAGAGGCTGCAGGATCGCTTTCGCATACGCATCCGCTGCCCCGCCCGTGAGTTGCTCCGTTCATTGCCAGCGGAGCATGTCTCAGAAGGGTGAAGAATGGTTTCGCCCTACCCGCACTTCTTGCTTGTTTCACCACAATTAGGAAAATTAAGATTTTTTTCACTAAAACATGTTCACCTCACAGCCCTATAGATGGGGTCGTGCGAGTGTTATTGAATTTTGAATATTTCCTCATATCTAGACATTGGATCTGGCTCGCATTGTTCCAACGGGCTTTTATAAAACAGCTGGTGGCGTGATTTAGTGTATTAGACGAGGCTACCGACTATCTATCGTGTTATTACGTGTACAACTACGAGGAGAATAAATTTAATACGATTCCTCGGTCTAATAGTCTTTAAACTTGTCTATGTATTTGTTTTGGTACATATTTAGGGAGTTTATTTTGTTAAGGATGTTTTATGAGTTAATTATATAGGTAAACGAAATGTCGCTCAGGTTTATCTGACGTTATAAGCTCATGCTATCATGCAAAATTCATGAAATTTTGGTTAATAGTTTTAGTGTTAAAGACCAACATCTAGCCAACCTAACAAAGTTCCTATTATAGAACTGTACATACATAATCATGCTTTGTACATTTTAGTGATTTTTTTATTGTGTAGGCAATATAAATAAGTATGAATAAATAGGTCAAGAATATATAAAAAAGGCAAAGTTGTCTCCTTCTGCCATATCTTAAATGCGATTTGAAGTATTTGCTTAACACTATCTACTATTTAAATGCGCTTAAATTATACTTTTATATTTTTTCTGGTACATATATTCAATTGCATTATAATTATAACAGGAACTTCAATTCAACGCATACCTACTAAATCAAACCTTTGTATTATTGTATTCTACAGACAATATAATATAAAAAAATGCAAAGAGAAAACAAACAATAATTGAACTATTTAGCGACTTTAAAATCACTTTACTACTCTTTATATGGTCATATTTACACGTCGCACATAAATAACATACATTACAAGTATCTCTATACAATTCTAACATGATTAAAATTCTAGTACTGAATTTATTACAGGCGAGTGGTATAAATACAATTTGCGGCAAAAATGGTAAACAGAGACATAAATAATAAGTGATATCTGCTCCGGTCTCATAAATCCGACGATCGTGACGCCGACTGGTAGCGTAAGCCTGCGTTAGGCTTGCTATACACGAGGCGATTATATGTTGCAAGTGGTGGTCACTTGTCTTATAGTAAGTGGAGTGTTAAAAATATATGTAGGCAAAAAGTTAGATTAGCACTCGTTATTAGTTTCAGAGGATGTGTAGTGTTTATTTTAACTTTTTCCTAGTTTAAGACAGTTTCTAAACATACAAGAGCTAAATTCGTATGAAACTATTTGTGACTTTTTAAATATATCTGTTGCAGTTAGGATGTTGCAAAATCGTACCATACGTGGTATACGTGTATTTAAACTATTATAAAAACAAAAGTTATATGAATAAACGCTTTATATAGTATCTAAAAGTTTATAACAGCTCAACATCAAAATTAAAATTAAAATGTTAAAGAATGATACGTTACATACGTATCATTCATTAACATTTTTATTTTTTCCCTAGTTCTAAAAAAGCTACAAAACTACTAAACTAACTAGTACAAAAAAAACATAAGTTGACATAAAATATACGAGCGGTATGTAATTTTGATGTACATGTCCATGCAACACAAAAAACATTTATGAAACCCATCTAACCTTCCAACACTTTCAACCACAAAACAGTAACTCCGTGTACAACCACCCTTCTAGCAATGTTGACGCTTACAAAACAGTCTGCTACGTTATGACAGGCTAAATTATAGGAACCGGCGCTGCCTGGGGCTGTAATGAACTATGGGGCAACGATTACATCCTTACATGGGGCGGAGTTATGGTTATTGCACTTCCGGATGGTGATGAATCGGTCTGGCTAAATGATTATCGTTATAAACACCCGTTTGGCGTATTGAGGTTTATGTGTTGAAGTAAGATTCTGTTAGAAATGTTAAAATTCAATAAAATTTAATGGAAATGTAGTTAACGTTAAGTAAAATAGCTTTCAGTAGTATAAAGGTAATTATTTGCGGTGGTTTTATCTACAGGGGTTCTATGTATGTATTAGTACATCGATGTCGACAAAATATTTTAACCATTATGAAATAAAAGCGGATAGTTTATCTTAATTCTGTTCGTCTTACGTGTTCATAAACATAAAGTATTTCATAAATTATTGTTACATTCCTATAGAGCAGAGCTACATATTCTTCCAAAAACTCAGATCAGACTAGTAGTAATTTTGACAATTGCAGATCCGTTAACACTATTCTGAAGTAAAAAAGTTATTTGGATAAAATTATAGCATAAAATTACACCACTTCACTGTGTTGAATGTATCTACTAGACATCATTAAACCTTCAACCTGTCAGTACAACCATCATCAAAGGATCAAAATAACACATTTTTAAATAACCCTAATATTCCACATGATAATGATCGACATGCTAAATCATACCCTTCTTTAAATTACAGGTGCATGCCCTATCCTTGTCTCTCTTAACATGATAGAAAGGGATAGAAGAATTTTGTGTTATTTTTATATGCACGATAATGTATTGCATATATCTCGTCCCTGTCTTTCATTAGGCGGTAGAAAGGGATAAGGGATGTTTTTGTATTATTTTTATTCAATCTAATATATTCCTCGGCACGTCAGAGCGGCACTTAAGGGGGTGAAATGCAATGTCATGCAAAACGTCCGCGTGTGTTGGATATATTTGAGTTATTTCGTACTTTGAACACACTGGGAACTTTTAAATTTTTAGTATTATATGTATAGCATGAAACAAATGAATTTACTAATATATTTGTAATTTAGGGTAGAAATATAAAATAATATATAGGATGAAAGAGAGCCGCTTTTATTTATAAGTTTTTATAAGTTTATTTCTGCCTTGTGTGGTGCTGCAAAGATGGGCGAGAAGATCACTCAACATCAGATGGTCCACATTCAAAAGCCTATTTTCATAAGAAAATTTATAGTAATATAACGGATACTTTGATTCCACCACGGAATATATGCAAGAACAAACTAAAATATGAAATACCAGAAATGTCGTATCTCTTCACATACTAAATTGTAATATGAAACTTTCAATAAACTCTGTAAAGACTTAAATAAGTTTGGTCTTAGAATTATACCTACAGAATTTTGACATAACTGCCTTTAGCTCAAGAGGTTGAGCAACTGAAATGATAGTACAGGATAGTACAGGAACAATCTCTACTGTGACCATGGTCCTATATACAGGTCTGTCAACTTATAGGGTAGGGGTAGTATAGATAATAGTGAAAGACGTAGTGCGTCTTTCTGCCGCTTGGGACAGACAAGGCCCGGATCGTGTTCTCGGGCAGCCAATGAAAGCAATAGATATAAAATACGGAGAGGGTGTTGTTAACAGCTGTCAATGAAGAAATATGACAAAGATGTCAAGTCAAATTTATTTCTTCTAAGAAATATATATTTCAATTTTAATATTGATTTTAAAG
>DVXP01000587.1:0-19281 GCA_018235645.1 Junonia grisea | reverse complement strand
ATTAGCCCGTGAGCCAGTGACAGATTTCATGACCAAGACCCTCTCAAGCGGTAATTTGTAGAATACATCGGAGAGTTGTATCATAAAGCCTCGTGAACGTCAGCTGCGACTCGGTGGGGGTAATGAGTGGCGGTAGCCTCCCACGCATGCAGAAAAAATAAATAAAGTTACTCATTTCCTATCTAAAAATTGTTTCAAATTATAGCTAATCCGTTATCTTAAAGGAAATAAATAATCAGAGACCAAAAATTTTTTTTTCTCATTTATCTCATAGGTCATTTAAAAATATTATGGGTGTGGCAAAAGCATTTTTCCAAACGAGGCTCTTTTCCCAAAATATTAAGCTTTTAAGTGTCAATTTTTATTAGAGTCAGGTGGCACCAACCCCCTTCTATCCACTTAACTGCTGCTTCTAAAAACGTGAAAAAATCATGGTAGTAGCACATAAAAAAAATAATAATTCTCACGGATATGTAGGCTTTCATAGTTATCGAGTTATAGTCGATCAAAGTAAAAAGATTAATTCTGTGACCTTAATACACACAAATTTTTAGCTGAGAGGAAATGAGTACAAACAAATTTTACTTGTACTTTTTACCCATTTCATTTTGATCGCACAATTGCTAGGGGGCGCTAAGGTAATGTTTGCACACGGGTGCCACATGGGCTAGAGACGGCCCTGGCACTTGTGTTGATCGGAATGTGACTTGTCGCTTCCTCCTCATCTAAGCCTTGAAGGCAGGCAGGATAGGACGCACTTCCGCCACTTGGATGAAGGGATCTAGTTGCAGATTTTCGCGTCCCTCTCCACCATGATGTCTAAGGGCGGAAAGCACGCCAGAAGGGTCGCCGCCTCAAAGGATCGCCTATCCATCTATCCGTCAGCAGTCTATAACTAGGCTGTATCTTATGAACCGTGATAGTTACACAGTTATTTTTTTTAAAGATTATGTGATTCTGTTCATGTTACAAAAACAAATACAAAAAAACTACAAAAAAATATTTAAGGGGGCTTCCACTCAAAAATGCTATTTTTTGCCGATTTTTGCTTGATATCAGTTAATGGTAATAGGTAGGCATTTGAAATATTCATAGAACACTTATATGTATTTACTTTAATTTTTGATATTAAAATAATCGGATATATACAATTGTTTCATAAAAATAATAGATTTATTTACTGGTTCACTATTGGCACAATGTCTGGTCTATTGCTGGTACAAGCTGGTCGAACTTACGCACATTCGGACTATGTACATTGACGGTTAAATAAAATGTAACCTAATAGTAATTAAGAAAATCTGAATAATCTTATTGATTCTATATTAGACATGAAGTACATCACTCTTTTTCTGGTAATGGTTGCTGTAATAGTTAAGTCACACCATCAAAATTAATTTCAAAATATCCGTTAACTGGTGTGTTACTGGTGCACTCACCCTAATCAAATACAATATTTTGAGATGTAGCGTACCTACACCAATGTTGTAAAAATATTGTTTAGGCCCTTTTTGCTCCCGCGATCTCAAATAACATTATCTTTGGAAGATATATGGGGACAAACATTCAAGTATACAAACATACAGACATACACTTATGTTTGACACACGAGTTAAGAAACTGGACTAACATATCCAAAAACTAAGCAATTTTGTTTTGACAACATTACATAGGTTCATACATACACATCAAATTGATAATCTCCTTCTTTTTGAAGTCGATTAAAAACACTCAGCCAAGCAAACAGCCATTTCTGTGTTGCGACTTTTGTGATCACGGCGAAACTCATTTCGGGAGTAGACAATGAATGAGGCTTTCGGTGCATCGAAGTTTGTATAGGCCAAACTAAGAATTACCTTGGAGATTGGAGTGATCCATTTAATGACACTCTCAAATAACAAGGCTTTTGAAAATAATTAATAAGTAATTAGTTTACGGTGCTTAGCAAGGTAAATAAACAGTTACACAAACGCTACAAAAATAATGTCTTTCAAATGTATCTCAAAGTGGAGTTCACCATTTTACGGCAGAAGGTTCGCAAAATGTTATAAGCATTTTCAGATTGATGGTTGAACCGCTGAACACCAACAAATCATCACGACGAACAGAGAATAAAAGTATTCGTTGGAGACCAGAAAAAAGGCCCTCGCTTACAAACCGACCTACGAAAAAGTGGAATCGCTGTCGCCTTGAAGCTTCTACGGGGGTACATGTGGGCTTTGAGTTTGAGAATCCCAGCGGTAGGTAGGTACACGATAACCAAGCTAATTAGTGAAATAGTGGCAACTGAATTGAGAGTAGGACCGTCGATCATTAGATGGTCTAACAATAAATTATAAAAGATAGATAAAGCTATTACTAATTCATTAAAATAATTTGTTAAGAGTTTTCCTAATCGTTGGAAAGTAATGCAGAAACCTATCATTCGTTTTCAAGAAAGCCTAGAAAGAAAGCCTTTCAAACTACTACTACGTACTAGGGAGGTACGTACATAATTATATACTTACCTAAATAAAAAAAATATTGTAATAAAAATAAAACATTTCGTTACTCATTCAGCAGACTTATGGTGGCTGATGTCGATTTATAATTTTATAATATTGAAATCAGTATTAACAAACGAGGGAAATATTTCCTAACCCCAGATCTTAGTTTATTATAAGTACAATCAGCGTTACTCAAACGCGCGAAGAAAATCACGTATTGGCGGCTAGAAACGTAAAATATCAAGAACTCTCACGCGAAGACGTGAATTTATTTGACCCCCCGCAATAACATTAAGACCGTACGTCCTGTGTTTTTGTGAAAGTGTATTTTACACTTAATTATCATAAAAATTAAATATAGAAATCGACTTGATGCCAGGTTTTATAAGGTCCATTGACTGAATTAAACACAGAAAAAGGCTTACCCATTAAAAGTTGAGTTTCTTCTTCGCTAAACTGTGTTTTTTCTAAAAGCAAGATTGTGATATTCTTGGGCGTGAGTTTGCTTCCGCCATTAGAGAATATTGGTATATCACTGCGTTCAGGGAGGCAGAGATTCGGAATCTTTGGGAGCGATTTGCACGGCAGGTATATTTAGTAAGTGGGCCAGGTACCGTCCTAGTCGAGGACACTTAGGAACGTATACTGCAGGGTTTCACGGGGTTCGATGCAAGGACCGCTCCTGCAAAACCTCGCAGACATTCTGAGGATCTCGATTCTGAGAGTCAAACCTTCCGCCGGTATAAGCGGCGCCTACTACGCCGACAAAAGATTGTTGCTCAAATCCGAGTTGAGTTCCATAATAATTAACAGGCTCACTAAGTTCGGGGACGATATCGTCATTAAATAGAATCAATTAAGTAGAGTATAAATGACCTCCTATATCACTAAAAATTTTGCATAGTTCCGTCAATCTTTTACCGAATCTTAGGTTAATTATGTAAATTATTATTACAATTAATGTTTTTTTGTAATATAACATTCTATATTATTTTGTTTTTGAGGTATGCTATACCTAAAAGCCTAACAAAAAGTTTTTGTTGTTTCGTCGTTCAAGTGGAAGTATTCCCAACGTATGCCAATGTACTTAACAGGCTTCATATCAAATTGCTTTTTGCAGAATTTACACAATATAATTATCTATAATTATAAACAAGAGTATTACCTACACTACATTACGTTAACTCGAGACCAGATGACACGATTAATTTTAGATATACAGAAATAAGTAACTATGTAAATTATATGTAGCTTTATATAAATAAGTAAAGTAACTTAGCCAATTGTTATTTGCTATATTTCTGTAATCTTCATTCCTAGCTAAGTGTTTGTTGTTCATGTATCTATAAATCCAAATTAGATATAAAATTTTATATAATTCTATTTATTATTACTTTTGATGTTCAATTACATTTCTGAGTGCGCATTACCTGATTTTTGTTTCGAACCAAATTAATAAATTATTCGTGAATATAACACGTATTATTGCCCATCGGTTTAATTAAGTGTTAGCGATAGGTAACTGTATCATGTTAAAATTGAAACCAATAGAGTCGATATTGGCGCAACCTCCACAATTCGGTGCATAGGTTTTCACTTGGAACAAGATCTCTGTGGGTTTCGGAGCTCGGAACAACTGTTGAACGCATCTGCGCCTAACGCACCCTGCATTCTGTATAATAAGAGTGTAGGCAGTTCGCGGGTCATTCCTGTCTCAGGCTCCGAGCGCATCGTACGCTCGCCACTCGTCCCCTGCCTCGCACGAGCGACGCTCGAAGATAAAATCGCGATCATGAAGTGCATTACGTTCTGTGCTCTTTTATTTTGTTTTTGGACTGTGAATGCCCGCGAAATTGACTTTAAGCAAGAGTTGCAGGCACTCGGCGAGCAAATCGAGTTGCTTAAAACTCTTCACCTAGCTGACGTCTCCCGGCTGAAGAAGGAAATTGACGAGCTCAAGTAAGTACATCTCATTTAATTTTCACTAATGACTATAGTTTCAATTATAGCTTTAATGTATATTTAAATTAATATTTCTGATTTAAATAAACTGATTAATAAATTGTTTATGATATTATTATTTATATCATGCTTGAAGGTAAAATTGTCATTATTTGTTTTTAAAAAATTGCACTTTGCGAATGGTTTTAGAAAGCTAATGCGACTTTTTGCCACAGCTCTAATAAATCTTAAAGTGAAATTAATTTTAAAGTGAGATCGTTTTCTGAAAGTAAATTTACTTTCAGCAAACGTTCGTCAGTTTAAAAAATTTTTAAAGTAATTTATTTTTATTTAATAAGAGACGACTTATTTCAATACATAGTTATTATTATATCGTATTTATTCGTATTTGATTTATTTTATTTAACTCTGTTATTGGAGACACTTGGATCTAATTCGGATCGTAGAATCAAGTCTGTGTAGAGATTACTAGACACTGTTATTTAAGAGCTTTGCGATAATGATGCTTATTACAGTAGTACCTGTTTTATTTAATTTATATTTTTAATCACTATCATTTTACGTACATTAAAGAATTGTATATAAATATAAATAATAAATAAATCATCCACCATACGATAGATACGCGCCGGCTTTGAAGGGATTTTGTAAATACTATATCAAAAATTTTTATATGCCAACATTAAAATTGAATAGACAAATATAATCCTTTTCGTGCATGCACCGGTCGGTACTCTATCCCTTGCACAACAAATTGATTTTTTAACTAAAAAATAAAATAAAAACAAGATCACCATTGGATTTCCTTGTGAAACTTTTATTATACAAGCGCGCGTTACAAAAGCTCTTAAACGACACTATAATTTCAAAATTTTATAACAAATGCCTGCTTTGTTTTTAATAATATGAAATTTTTATTATCGGCCTATGATGATATGCATTTCTATTATAATATGCATTTTCAATAATACAGGTAGTTACGTACTTACACTACGTGACCGATTGAGTGGGGGGGGGGGGGTCTTTAAAATACTACGCTAGGTCACAAGCGTGGGTGGGAAGGGTCTACATAAGTATTTGTCACGTGGTCGTTGATCTACAGTCGAAGCCTTAAAAAACCCTCTAGAATCCATATTTGTCATACCTACTACATGACAAATATGGGGCGGAGGTCTTGGCAAATCCTACAATTGGTCACCGAGAAGGGAAGGGGGTTGAAAACTCTAAAATATATGTTATGTAGTACGGTTACGTTCCCGAATTAATTTCATTTTTTTCCTAAGTTATTAATGACCGTAAATTATTTATCTACAATACAAATTAATTTTTTATTGCGATGGTTTTGTGAGATAATTACATTGCAATTTATACAAAGAATAAACACCCCACACTACTTCAAACGTTGAAATACATCAAATAAAAATATACGTATTAATCAGAAGGCAATGTCCAACCGCGACGTTTAACACTTTTGTAACAGAATTGCCAACCGGCCGACAACATTATTATATAGGCCTCAATTTAAATCTGTATATTCAGTTTCTATTCTACTACCCTTATTGCTTCATAAACTATTGAGTATCTGATCGGATATTGATTTTAAATATATGTGTTCTATAAGGTTTTAATTTCAATCGATATACTTGTAATCTCGAAAACGTGTCATACTATAAAAGTATCGGAGACGAGTGGTGTTTGAAGACAACGGAGTGTCTCTTACCGAGAACCAGGTCATTTGTTCGACGTAATCTGTACACGAGGACCATATCTTAACATCGAACATCGTTTTAATATATTTAATGGCGTCCTTGAAAATTAAACGTTATTGACAAAAAAGTCGTAGAATTTTACTTCATGCTTTTACATAAGGTCACTTTTAGCATTCTTTATCGATAGGCAGCATTAAAATTAACAAGCATGCTTAATTGTTATTTTGTTGTTGTAGCTAAGAAAACACCTACCTTTGTTTTCATTAACTTTTTGCGCTTTTTATCAAAATTTGTTAATTTATCCTTCGCCATCCTCGTCTGGTCGGTCTGCTGATCTATAAATGATAATTAAATTTTCTGATAATATTGATATATAATAGTGGATTTTAACGGTTGGCGAGATAATCTCAGATTAATATCTACTCTGAGTTTTTTCTATTAGCTACATACCTTTATATTTACGTTGCGCTACTTAATTTTAATTTAATGGGTATTCTAATATATAAATAAAAATAAAAATAAAGACCTTATAAAATTTGGTTGACAATAAATATCGCGACAAAAAGGGCGCGCCTTTCATAGTGCAACTGCCACTGTCAAAATTATCCAAACTTGATTAAACTGTTAAAGCATAACATGGTATCGGCTTAAGATTTAATAACTGTAATTTTGTTTAATTTATTCGATAATCACCCCACCACCACATAATTGTTTAGAATTTGTGCTAAATACATAGAGTAGTCCTATATTAGGGCGTCATACTCAAACTTTAATATTAAACAATTATGTTTCTTTAATCATAATGAAATCTTTTTATCGAGTTTTTGAAAGGAAATCATATCTTTAATAAAAATTATATCCGATACCACTTTGTACCTTTGACGTTGATAGAAGATTGAAGATTTCTTTTAATTTAATTGGAACTTAGACATATTTGTACAGAGTCCTTCAAAGACATAAGTAGATAGTATGACTGTATAGCAGTCATACTAAGTAGAGGTTTAATAAATATCATGTTGCAGTCAAACGTATGAAAAATGATTTTTCATACGTTTAGCTGCAAAACTTAAAACTCATTTGGTTGCAATGACTATGATAGGTATAGTTCACTATCATTGCTCATTGCTCATCTTTTTGTAAATATAAATAGCAGCATGACAGTAATAGTACAATCTTGTAAACTCGAAACGATAATAAAACGATTTCGAGTTTAGTTTTTTCGTCAATAGTTTTAATTGGTCGAAATATGATCGTAAAGCATGCGGCATCGGCGCTTTGAGAACACCTGCGCCAGTAGATGCGCAACTTCAGAACTGGCTTTAGCGCACCGCGCAAGTATTAATCGCCGTGCGACCGCCTCATATATTAATACTTAACTGAGATACAGAGTGCATGCTTCTTGGCGAAACAAATTTCCCAGTTTTAATCCTCCGCGCGAGATCTTAAACGAGATACTTAGGTACTCCGCAGCCCGTAGCCCGTTTAACAAGTTTCTGTACAGCAAACGTGAACCTCTGGGTATACTACGAAATGAGTTTGCATACTTGGAATGCAATGATGCCAGCTGTTCGCTTTTGTTTTGTTGATCGATTTTTAACAATTTAATTTTATTAAGATCCCCGGAGCATCTTGTGAACCTTATTGCATTAGCGCTTTGAATCTAAGATTATAGCTGAGTTTTATATAGTGGCTAGGCGTATTCATTCCTAAGCACCTGCCAGTCTTTACAGATAACTAGCTTTTAGATCTACTGCACCGGTGACTATTGGTTACTTAATCAAATTTTAGTAGTTTCGAGTAAATACATACAAGGCTCATAATGGAACCATAAGACTACATTAAATCACATGTGTTTTATTTTATTAACCACTATATAGTAACACAGCCTGTATATATCCCACTGCTGGGCATAGGCCTCTTCTCCTATTAGGTTATGGAGCTTAATCCACCACGCTGCTCCATTGCGGATTGGTGGATATACATGTGTCAGAAATTCTTCCGGTACATGCGGGTTTCCTCACGATGTTTTCCTTTACCGCCGAACTCGAGATGAATTTAAACACAAATTTAGAAAATTCAGCGGTGCTAGCCAGGGTTTGAACCCGCGACCTTTGATATAGATCCACGTGTTCGCACCACTAGACCATCTCGGCATTATTAACCACTATAAATGAACAGTCATTGTTCTAATATCTACTATATGTATTCCTATTTATATGAAATAAGTTTCTTTTGTACCATCGGTGCAAGGCAAATACAATCTTAGAAGAAATTACCTCCATTTAATCGGATTATCAAGTAATATTTTAAGGCAACGTAAACATCCGTTAATATATAAGAATATCTTTAATCCGTTAAACAAAGTCTACATAAACTCGATTATTTTCTAAACATTTTCTATAATGGTTATGTGTAGGTGCTTTTTTTAAATATCTTGATGGGGGTGAACATCTGGCTATTATAAGTTATTTATATTCCAACCGGAAATAATATGCTGCCAGCCCCCATCCGGAAGCCCATAAATGAATGGGGCGACAAAATCCTTTCCATAAAACTATTAAATATCTATTACACATATATTATTAAAAAAAATAACTTGTCTGATATAACTTTGCATTCTCTCTTAAAATAAGTAGGTATATTGATTATGAAACTATCAAATGTTTTCGACATATAATTTCAAAATATCTTTAATGAATAAGAGATGCTTAAAGCTGGGCTCCACGGGTATCTAATACGTAACCGAAAGGCAGGTGTTACTCATTGAGCCAATAGCATATGGTCAGCGTTATATTTGTTGCTCTAACGCGAGTAAAGCGGTAGGTAGAGTTTTGATGAAATTCGTATACGATTTATATCATATTCTTAACACTTAATGTTTTTCTTTTTCACTGAATATACCCACAATTATAAAATATGGAAGATATTGGTGTATGTTGTAGGTTGTATATATATCCATAAAGATAAATTGCAAAAATCGATCAATTTATTAATTAAATTTTCTTTACGATTACTTAACCGACTTTGATATTTTTTATGAGCCCGCCATGGTGACGTACATATACCTACTAGGTATTTATCAAAGAAAAAAATCACACCAATCGATTACCAAATGGCGAAGACATGTAAACATAAATAAAAAATAAATAAATAGAGTAACTGTAGGTAATTACTTATTTTTCGAATTATGACTCACTATTCATATTTTATTTATGTTTTATACACGTAAAACAACACTGTAGGTGTATGTATAGAGAGATAGATTTGATTAAAATGGTTTTCACATTTATACCTATTGCATATTCGAATATCGAATGTAACAAAGGACTCGTGAATTTGTAAAGCGTATATTTATCCATCCATGTGTTTAGGCTAATAAAAATGTATATTCGTATAAACCGAAGCAACTTTGTATACGCTATAAATATAGCTAAACAAGAGTTAATTTTTAAATTCATATTTTGGTCAAAAATTAGTAATTAATCTCGAAGAGGTCTCGAAGCAATCGTTGTCAATAAAACTTATCTTTATATTATTATATAAGTACCTATTGGTTTTAAAGCAACTGAAATGATTAAAAAATATTTCTTTTATTGAATAACCCTCAACAAAAAGAAAACGTAGGTTGAACAATGTTGCCATTTTATAACCTTTTAAGAAAGAATGATGGTTACAAAACGTATGATTGAAACGTATATTTTAAGACAAAAGTTTTAACTATTTTTCAGGCAAAATAATCTGCATCCTTTTAATTTACCTACTATAGAAAGTATTGTCGAGTTAGGGACTTAGGGTGCATTTAGATTAAACGAACATCAAGGGAGCGAGTATATTAAAAAAATTCTAAGAATGATTTTGTTTACAATAAAATAAACTAATTGGGCTTAGAACGAGCATTCGCTCGTCTGGTGTAAATGAACCCTTAGAGGAACATTAGCAATTCCTTATATGTCAGAAAAAGTATTCGTACAATATTCATTCTAAGATTCAAATCACGCCAACTTTTTCAAGTTCTAGTAAAGTTATTCAATATGTACGTTAAGGTACCAACCAGAAATGAGTTCTACTAAGATAAGCAGTAACAGTAAAACTCAGCAAGATTTAACTTAAAATTACATTTAACATATTCAGTTATCGAATTTAGCTTAATTGGTAACTTTCTTTCGAGTGTCTTATACGTAGTATTGGACTGCTTGGTGAATGTATTTACATAATTAATAAAATACTTAAATTATTAATAATACACACGCCACGCCTTAAATTTGGTTGAAAAAAAAAAATGTATATAAATTTACTATGCTAATGCGAAATAAAACAAAGAACTTTTTTTCTTATTAGTTTATGTCTAAAAGTAAGTAATTGTGATAAAAACTACATTCAGCGAACAAAAGGGGAACCATACAGTATAACATTTTAGAATAATTTAGTATTTAATTATTCATCATCAATAGACGGATAAAGGGCACAGGGGAGACACGGTCCGCGCGCTCTAGCGTGGCATTGCATCCTGTTTGCTCCTGCCCTCGTGTCACACCACTCTAATCATGTATACTCTAATCGAAAACTTCACGTTTTATCGCGGAACTATACGCCAGTAAAGCTATTTTTTATTTTTACCTTGTCAATCGCTCTACCGATTGGAAAAATAATAGCTGACAAAGTGCGCGTCGGGTCACAATTTGCGGCTTTCATAAACTCGCATAATTAAATTAACTCCTTATAATATCTTTCATGGCATTGGCATATTCGTTCTAATAAATAATAATTAATAAGTTAATCAAATTCCTTTAATTTCCTAATTTCTTTTAATGTGATAATTTACCTTTAAATTTTTCATTTACATATTTCTAACATCGCAGTATAAATAGAACAAACGTTGCTAACATTTAAAATAATTACGTAGGTATATGAATTAAAATGTCCACTCCATAATACATATGAATATTTAAGTAGTAGATACGTTAAGAAATACTTTTAAACTCATGGAACTTGCAGGCAAAACCCCGGGGCCTGCACGGACAACCACGAGCGCAACGAGCAGGCGACGCTGGAGTGGGCCAAGTCCTCGATGAAGGAACTCCGTACTGAGATGCGCGAGCTCAGCCGCAATGTCAACTCCTCTCTGCTGCTCCACCAGCTTCACACCATTCGTAATGAGGTATGTTTAACTTTAACACTTCTTAATTATTTTAGCGTTGTAGAACATAACATACTCGTAACTCTGTGATTTTATTTATCAAGATTACATATTTACCATTTATCAAGAATATAAAATGAATTAACAGACGACGATTGATAGCGCAGTAGAGCTTCACGCATCATTTTGTTTCAGTTGAAACGAGCTTTATCAGAGGCTACGGACCTGACGAAGCTCGCGCGGACCCAGGAGGCCAGAGTTGATAACCTGGAACGGGAAATCGGACGCCTCAAACTGGAAGGTCAGCAGATGAGGAGCACGACAGCTCATCTGCGCTCGCACTTCGGCAAATTGACCAAAGAGGTAAGTGTTACACCGCAACAAAGTTAGCCTTTTAGACTTTTTTCCCTACTAAAACATGCCTATTCTACATGAATTGAACGTACATACACGTACACGTACGTACGTAATGTGTAAATGATTTTCAGTGATAATTTCCTGTGCTAATTAAAATAATCCATTCCATGAGTTAGAAAACAGTAATATCGGAAATTCAGGAGCTAGCAATTTAAAGGAATGTGAATTCATTTTCTCTTTCAAAGTACAGAATGCAAAATCCAATACGCAAAATAATTTAAATCTGACAATCGAACGCACACAGACATAATATTAATGAAGCAGCGAACATACAAGTATGTTAGGAAATTAATAGGTTTACTAGGTAAGTACTACCTAAAGGGTAGCCAAAATAGTTCGTTCATTGGACACATTACGTACGTGGAATGTAATTTGAATGTCATTTGAAGCTAGACGTCCCGAAATTTCAACTACAAGAGAACTTATGAAGTTCGGTGATTGCAACTCGGGAACTTTCAGAAAACAATCCTTAACAGGTTCGGGATAATCATCCGTATAAAACAATTTCTAAATCATATCGTTTTTATGTAACATCACAGATAACTTTTTATGTATTAGTATGTAACACTTTATCCTAAATATGATACGTGTATTTTTATAAATTTACATTAATCTGTGGCAAGTAAATTTCCGGTTTTACCCTCATTCAAAATGTTATTTGGTAAATACGATTTTCTTTTACTGAACGAATAGGTAAAGATCAAACGTGACTTATAATAACAGGTGCTGACCCTCTTCACGCTCGTTGAATTTAACCGTCGCTAACCGTTGCGCCTGCAACTTTTTACCGGTCGATATGATTGTAAAGGAATACGATTTAAATATAATTAGGTAGCAAATCGTTTTAATGTTCTAAGAAAGAAACAACTTGCAATCGTTATCGTCACTGAAGCAATCAATACAAAAAATCGCATCGGGTCAACGATCCTGTTACTAACGACCCTTTTTAGGTTCGCTCAACAAATGTCGCGAAATTTGAATAGCACCCACCTGCTTTAATCACAACGCGACTTCCATTGATGTGTTGCACAATAGCGCAGTGGGAACATTCGAAACAAGTGACGAGCGGACGGGATTCGTCACATGCTTTGTAATCTATATGTTAATACGTGAAGCGAAGTCTTCATTTAAATCTCTTAAAAAAAAATCACGAACAGATGAATGCGAAATTTGGTACAGCTAACTTTTTTTAAAAGAAAGGTTATGTTTATTTTTTATGTATATAATGTGCATTAAATTATTAAAATATAAATTTCCCCAACGTCGACATTGAAACATAACATAATTATGTAATACATATGTGTCAAAATATTATAATAAAAAATGAATGCAAGGACTAAAACTATATCATGTTTCAAAATCGAAAACAGGAAGCCCAACAGTTTTAAAATCTATTCGTTTAATAATATAATGTTTTATGTGGATTGTTTGTTAACCACATCATTTATACGCGCCCGCATTTTCGAAACAAATATAATATATTCAATATTAAATACAAAATTCAAAATCATCCATATGACCTGCGTATTTATAAATTTACATATTACTTTCATTATTGTTCATTTCATAAAAATATTAAGTTTTGATTTAGATTGCAATAAAAGAAGTACCGTGAGAAAATATTACCCCTAAAGCTCGCTTAGCCCGCTTACTCATAAAATGTTGTTAAGTCGACCCATTTAATAGCGGCAAAAAGTAAGACCTCACACCACACCGGTACCGTACGAAACATTTTATGCGAAAATTGATCCCCGGTAGTAATTAATTAAGCCGACATGATTAACTTTTCGTCACACGGTGTAAGAATGCGGTGCTGAGATTTTTGTCTTGATTTATTCATTATACAATGAAAATTATAGTTAGGTACGTTTTGTAGGATCTTTTTATTTTAATTTCAAGTACATGAAAGCTTATATAACATTAAATATCTACTAAAAACATAAAAATTAACAATTAGAATAAGTGAAATAAACACAAAAGTAGTTAGGTACTGGTATAGAAATAAATAAACTAATAAAGGTAAACTAAGATAAGTAAGGAAAATTTTATGGAAATAAAGAAAAAAATAATTAATGAATAAACAACAATTATTATAGATGAAAAGTTCCCTCCAGTAAGTCTCCTCAAGGCATAGTGCCAAGAAGACTGGCAGCATTTCTTAAATGTAAATACTTTTTGTTCAAAACGTAAAAGGTTTTGAATATTATTTGGGTGGTAAAAAATATTGCAATTCTGTTCAAGCTGATGTGCTGATATTATTAAAATTTGCTGATGGTAATTAAAGCGAAAAAAACATGAACAAATAAAAACAAGGGAAATGACAATTCCGAAAATTTCTCTTTCCTTTTGCAACAGTTATGTATACTTATTTGAATATAAAAATATAGTTGCTATTTAAAATTTCTCACAAATGCAAGCAATGTAGTTAGCGAAATGCGGTTTTGCATTTGGATAATATAAGGTACCTACTGACTGAGATATGAGCCTACAAACTGGTTCTGCTTCCGTGGTCGTATAGGAATGAATAGAATTGTCGAACAAGAACACTTTTATTTTCAATGATAATAATGCGAACGGATACGGTCCCGCCAAAACTCACGTTTTTTTTTTAAATCTCGGGTAGTTATTTCACAACCATATTATATTCTCTTTTACCTTTTTCACAGGAAAATATTATAACATACGTATTAATAAAATTTAGTTTTTTTTGTGGAAGTAGTTTCCATTTTTCGTAATTGAAATAGTAGGTACATAATTTTGTAGTATAGCAAATAGTGTTGAAACGGCCTTAAAAGGATTCGTTCTATGCTGCGACTCATAATAAACGGCAGTATTCCCTAATTGCCGGTGTAATAATGTAATTTTGTAAAGGCTTCTATCATTATTAATTTCGCTGCACTGGGTAATGCCGTCTTTCACTATATTTTCATATGATTACCATTAACTTGACTTTTACTATAAATGACATAGGATAAAAAGGATACAAATTTAAGTATATTGGTCATTGCTAAAATTTTTATGTATCTATTTGACATGTTGACAATAAGTCTTCTTCCTAGCATTATCCCGGACTTAATCAGGGTTTCCTTTTTTCCAGCCTACGTATTGACAGGATACTGATTTTAACCATTTAGACTAGAATATTTAACTACTATGAGTAACGATCGTTATCAAGTGATTGTGATAACAACCGAGACCGACGGCTTTACGTGCTCTCCGAGTCACGGTAGGTTAACACACATGGACCAGACATAGGAACAAATGTTTGTATAAATTCAAACATCCGCCTCGAGCGGGAAACGAACCCGTGACCGCACCACTACACCAGACCTGTTGACAACAAGTAATTAATTATAAATTGACACAAAGCTATTATATCGGTATTATTTGTGAGTTGCGAACGGCTTTGATGCACATGATATAAGCATTATCATTCTGTTGCACTAATAAGTCATCTATCACCATCCGTATAATTTTCGTTAAAAGTAGTTAACCAAATATTATCTACAAATACGTGATTATGGTTCTGATGTTTCACTGCAAACACAGTTTTCCGTTATCGTTCAAATGAAAATACAATAATCAGACTAATATATAGGTACTATATTTGTCTCTACTTCATTTTACATTATTATATCGAAATCTTTTAGATCTTTTTAATTTGAAGGGTCCACATAGAGAATGGATTATGTCATTATTTTTAGTTTTTTGTTAACACACCAACATATACAATTATTTTATTTCCAAAGTTTAGATTTTCTAAAATTCCTCAGATGCCATAAAAATTCATTGTATCTTTACTCTTTACAGAAACAAAAACAATTTTGAATTTTCAAATATGAGTTTTTCTCGGCATTGATTTATTTGAACATACCCCCCTTTATTTGCGGACCCTTCGTCATTGTTAGTACAAAATTATGAAAACGAAAGCCAAAATTTAAAAATAATAATTTGTTTCAGCTGAAAGCAAAACAACTCGAAGAATTGAACATGGCCAGTTACAACGACGTTTTGGAACCACATGAGATAAGATCGGGAGAGTTGAATCCCGAGCACGGCCATAAGTACCGTCACAACAAAATGTTGCACGCACAGATCGCTCGGCTGGCTCGTAGCCAGGACCAAATCGACGAGTATCAACAAAATCTGCAAGCGCAAATGCTGGATGTGCAAAAGCGCCTTGATCGAGTCGAAGAACCCAACTGGGACCTCGTTTCGGCCAGAGTTGACTTCCTCGAACTTGAAACTAAATCGTTGAGAAATGAATTAAAAAATACCTCCCAGAAGATGTCGGATTTCGACAAAATACACACTTCTATGCTAGAGCTCCGTGAGGATATAGAAAGTATCGAGAGCAAAGCTGATAAGACTATTCCCGAATTTCGGAAAGAAATTTCGAAATTGGACGTTAGTTTTGCTCAGGTATGAAAAATTCTGAGTATTTTAATTAATATTATTATAAATCTTTTAATTTCGTTTATATTATTTGTTTTCTTTTTATAGCTTAATGCTCAGTCGTCTTATTTGAAAGAGGATCAAGAGAACCTGCGGCAGTCGGTGAAAGCTATTGCCGTTAGCGTGAGCAATACTATCGACCGCGCGGAAATGGATCGCCTCGTTATCAAGAGAATTAATGATTCCATTGCTGATCTGGAAGTTCGGTCTAAACAGCATTATTACCGTCTCAATGATCATATTCTTAAGGTATGGTACCGATCCAATATACGATTTTAATTATGTTTTTTATTTATGTAATTCATTATAAAGTATTTTTTTGTTACAGAGTGAAGCTAACCACGTTGATAAAATAACAAACGGCACTGCGGCAATTTCTTTACCCGACCTTATGGGTGAAGTGAAAGAGCTACAACCTATTGAACGCGAGTACGAAGATCTTGTCAACCAACTTCCAAAAGACTGTTCTAGTATCTTCGGCCCAGCAGAAACTTATCTCATTCATCCCGGCAATTATCCAATCGAGACCTGGTGCGTTAACGGAAGTACGTTGCTCCAGCGCCGCTACAATGGCTCAGTTGACTTCAATCGAAAATTCAACGAATACGTTCACGGTTTCGGCGAGCCGACATCTGAATACTGGCTAGGACTGGAATCAATGCATCAGCTCACTTCTGACAACTGCTCTTCCATGAGGATCGATATGACCGACATTTACGGTAGCTGGTGGTATGCTGAGTATGAATACTTCGTAGTGGGCAGCGCTGATACTGGCTACGTACTGGACGTCGGCGGTTTTAAAGGAAACGCCAGCGACGCTTTTGAATACCAGAACCACATGGAGTTTTCGACTATCGATCGCGACCGGGACATTTCTAACACGCACTGTGCTGGAAACTACGAAGGAGGTTGGTGGTTCTCTCACTGTCAGCACGTGAACATTAACGGAAAGTACACTCTCGGGCTCACCTGGTTCGACTCCGCTAGGAACGAGTGGATCGCTGTGGCGACCAGCGAGATGCGCATGTACCGCCGACCCGGCTGCTCTTAAACAGTGATCTGGTCTGGCAGCGATCTAATTATCCAATCATATAGTCGCACGGTCAAGTGCTTATTAATTAAAATACGAAATAATTATTATATATCTTAATCATACCAAAGATAACCTAGTAAAACAATGGTACTTAATATTTAAAGTGGAATGGAAGTGAGTAGATTTTTGTAGTCAAAATGTATACTTTCTATCCGCTTTGCCTGTACACTTAACAAAACTAATAATTATAGTTTCAAATAATTCAATAACTAAGTTACTACTTACTTGCTTTATCCTTGGGATATTAATGATCAATCAAAATGCAATCGTAACTGTAGTTAAATTCTCTGGCTAATGGAGATGACTTTATTAAGGCACATAATGTGAAACGGATCGATTGCGTGCATTCAGTCTTTTGTGAAATAACGACATTTCGTTTTCATTATTTCCACGGGTCACCGCCACTCAGCCAGTGGGGCCACTCTATTAACAAATAAATTGACTTCTGACATCTCGCAACTGAATAGTAAAAGTTAAAATAACTTGACTCTAAAAATATTCTTAACAGTAATACTTTTTATTTATATCTTATATCTAATATAAACTACTTTGTTTTCTTAATATGCTTTTTAAAAGCGGTTTATTGGCTTGTAAATATTGTTTGCTCTTAAGTTGATTGTAAAATTTACTCATAAAGAAGTATCTTTAAGCTCTTATTTAATGTTCTTTTCCAACTACTCACGATAATATTCTAGTTATAATGTTATAATACGATATCGTAGATTTATGCTTAAAGTGTCATATTAATGTATTCTTAATTAATAATATTATGTATATATAGTAGATTACATTAATTCGGCAAGTAGCAGTAGCCGCCTTAGAAACAACTTGTATTAATTTATTTTATTTAAAAATTGTCCCTCTGTTTCGATTAATATTTTGAAAAAAAAAAGGTTATGTGAAATTGTAGCGAATAATATAGAGATTATGTTGTACCAAGGGATTTAAACCAAATAAAGCATCAAAACTAATATAATTCTTTTATTTCCACAAATACTTTTAAATGAACATTGATGTTAGTAATCATCATCAGAAGAGTCGTACTCTTCGTAATGGATATTTATGTCCAGTAAAGACTGGTTGCTGATAAACGGATGGGTTTTTATCTTCGATAAAACTAATCTTTCCACCTTTGCCTTTTGTGTTTGATTTCTGCTTTTATTTTGTGCAGTTTGTATAACTTGATACATTAACTTCTTTTTTGGATGAAGATCCTCATCATGGATAAAATCTCGAATGTCATACACATCGCCTTGTAACTTAGACAGTTCCTGATCAAGGTCTAATAGCTGCAGCTCGCCGCGGCTAGTGGCGTGTGGATGCAGTATAGGTTTCAGAACTCGAGCCTTTCCCAGCCATTCCAATACAATCAAAGATTTTGTCGCTTCGAACAATGGAGCTACGTGATTCTGAGATAAATTGCGAAATATCAATATATTCTGTGCTATCCATCTAAAATATCAAAAAAACATTTCAGATTAAAAATAATTAAAAAAATTATGGCAACCTGATATTGGAGTCTCAGTATTATGTTATATTACAGTAATTAATTAAAATAATTAAAATTAAATACATTTCAAAACAAGAATTCAAAAATAAATTAAAAGCTTTCATAAATTTCATAAAAAAATTCATAAAATAAAAAATCATATAACATAACGATAATAATAATTTAATTACATAGTGTAATACTGGACACTCGTATACACGAGCGGCAGGTCGTGCAGGTAGCCGCAGCCGAAGCCCCAGGACTGGAGGCCGAGCAGCTTGGCCCGCACCACGAGCGGCGCTCCCGGAACTGCTAAACACGCAAATGACGGCTTCTCTTCCCGAGCCGGGCCCGTGCATAGCATCCCTGCGCCCAGTTTTATACCATGCTACAAAATAAATTACGTTTATTTTTTACTTTTTACGCCTTTTTTCTTTTTTAGGGTTCCGTAGTAACAACGGAACCCTTATAGTTTCGCCATGTCCGTCTGTCTGTCTGTCTGTCCGCGGCTTTGCTCCGAGACCCTTAACACT
>DVXP01000586.1:0-19309 GCA_018235645.1 Junonia grisea | reverse complement strand
GAGGAGTTGAGATGACGGCTGATAGACGAGAATGGAAGAACATGTTGTGCCGACCCCACATAAAGTGGGCGAAGGGCAGGAAGATGATGATGGTGATGAGAGACCTGATTATAAGCGACATAAAATGGTCACTATATGCACGAAGATATGAGACACGAAAAATACCCGAAATATGCAAATGCATATAAATTTTACCGATAAAATAGCAAAAATTGAAAAAAGGTGACAAAAGGTATAATTTTCTTAAGTGGCGACCAAAAAAAAACCGGTCATCACGTGAATTCTCGCGACAAAATTAGTGCCTACCAAAAAAAGGTCGTCAACCAAATCAATCAGCAGCGCGAGACAAATACGCCAAAAGTATGCATTTTACGCTTGATTTTTAGGTGAAATATGCAATTAATTCGGCCAAAAAATGGCCGAATTATTTCATAAAAAAATGGCTAAAATATGCTTAAATCCGGTCCCGTTTTATAATACTTTATTAAATTAAAAACAACCGCCCAATGTTTGTTATACTTCACCGCTCTACAAAATAAAATGTGTGAAATATGTAAAACGTTTGTCGATTTATGGACGTATGGTATGGTTTGACAAAATTATATAAATAACAACGTGAGTATGTTTTATTTGAATAAGTTTTATAAAAAATGCCCGATAGTTTTAATTGTAAAATAAATTGAACGAAAAAATTCACTAACAGGTTTTTAGCTAATAACATTATTAACACTAAACCTACCGACAATTTTTGTCTAAATATTGCTAATAGACTAATGAAGCACAAATTAATTTTTTTTTGTAAAATAGCACAAATGACTAAAAGGAAAGAAAGAAGAAGATATTATACACATATTCTAAGAATTGTTACATAGTTTGGTAACGGTGTTACAGCGTTTTAAAATGTTTTAAATAAAATTTGAGAAAACAGTCAATTTGGCTGTTGTTGGTAGGTTTAGTGTTAAAATATTTCTCGTATCTCTTGTATCCATCCTGTGTTTAATCGACGCGGCAAATAAAAAAACTGTTTATGACTTGAGATATACAGGTACATACAAACGGACATACTAGGCATTTGTTTGAGGTAATGACTCATAAGAAAACATATCAGAATAACAACAGGTGCGTCAGGGTTTTTACGTTAAAAATTATGAATATTGTCTCATAAAAATGATTTATGACCTCTTTTTAAAATTTAAAAAATAAAGATTAAAAATATATATATAAAAATTGCTACTTTTGTAAGTTGTAATAACATTTTCCGTCACGTGTATTCATCAACACCATTAATTATTTCAAATTAAGTCTAACATTTGGTTGAATTAATATTTAAATATGGAAAATGTAATAATAAATGGTAAATACTATTACATAATATGTCATTACATATATTTTACGTAAAATGTAAACAAAACGAAGAATCTCACTATTCATAATACATATAAATGCTTCACTGGAACCACAAAAAAATTATCCACAATCAATTTAAATTTTTTCATTTTTATACAAATTACCAAATTAAAGTAAATAAGGTGTTTTCGCACACAATTTTTTATATAGGCAATAAAACGGAGTATGTATATAAGGACGTTTTTTTTTGTCACTCAAAACGGGAATTCAATTTGAAAGAAAACAAAATTTTCACGTTAACTTCATTACCTACTTCTTGAAGGAAGGAAAGAATAAACTCGACCAATCACATGTTAACATGGCTTGACAATATAACTAGACAATTAGATAAGTTTTGAAGATATTTCTAAATTGTCTTTTTTTCTTTTACTTTCATTAAATTTATATTAAAATGCATGAAGTGAATGTATATTTATAAGTTTCCCCAGAAGTGGTTCAAATAAACATATAATAATATTAATAAGTCATTGTGGAATATTATTAAAATGTTATTAGTTCGTTTAAAATGTATTTTATCCGTATACCGTACCGTATCCGTTGCTCTTTTTGTCTTCGGGTAATAAATTATGTCGTTGTTGATTTATACAAAGAATATTTATATACATATTAATATGAGTAAATAACTTCAAACAACCCGTTATATAAAAGAAAACAAAAACCATATAACTTTGGTCTATCCATTTATAATTTGTGTACTCTTTAGTGTGATATTTATTTACATATTTTGATTTATATTAACATTTAGCACATAGTTATGTATGAAGTATAATATAACTAAGTAATTTTTAAAAAAGTCCTTTTCATTAAATATGTAATATTGAACTGTTTATGCTTTTTAAATAAATTCCCAACAATAAACGCAAGACAATAATATTTTCCACTTATTTCTAGCCGCCTATACTTAGCTAGAAACAAAACCACAAAAATTGTACGTTTCACGCTAAGGAGCGGAAGGTCGGTAACGCAAAACACAGGTACGGGCAATGATAGTATGGTATTATGGCAACCGTTGGTACTTTTAGTTATTTGCCCACGAGCTATGGTTTCAAAACGACCTTGTGCATTGTCGGTTCGTTTCTTAACACCGATTTCTAGACGAGTTCGCTCCAACAGCCCTGCTTCAAAACGTACCTCCGGCTTCGTTGCACAACGAGCTTACGTCAGCTAGCTCGCAGAGCGGCTTACGTCATTCGAGCGTGATGACTTCAAGCGAAGATGGAGCCTATTTCAGTGGATATATGGGCGTCGTTCCCGCGACGGGTTCTCTAGTATGATAGAGCATTTATGTTCACGTGAGTGGATGAGGCTGCGACGCCGCCGCGCCGCCGGCTCAACGATTCTGAGAAACGTTCGAGTCTCTCTAGTTTCGGACTTGAATATGAATCGTGTAATACGATGTCTAAGAAGAGTATTTTGAGCGTTCTTTATATAGACTTACTTCATTGCTTTAAGAACACTTTGGTATATTTTCCTTTTATAATTACTTTTCCTTTAGAAGTTCTGAAATATTTATATTAAACAAGAAATTATATTAGAAACCGAAATAAATTTTTTCTTGTTTTGATGTTCAATCATTCGTCTACATTTTTGGTAAGAGACATTATTTATATCCGTCTTTTGTAATTCTATTTAAAACAGGAAATTTAATACAATTAAAATTAACTAGGTAAGTACATACTTATTTATAAAATTAATAAATATAATTTATATGAATATTTAATGTGAACATTTTACATACCCGTCTAAAAATACTAAAATAATATATATCTTTTTTGTCATTGGTCATTGATATTTTACTCTATTCAAGTTAGATTTTTTAAACGATACTAAGTTTATAATGTTTTACACATGTGAATGTCGTTTTAGGAAAACTTCTTGCTGCCTTTGGAAACAGTTAATTTCGGAAGCAAAAAAAAATTTTTTTTTATCTGGGCTTCTAATTTTACATCACAAGAAGTACAGACAGTACCTAAGCTCATGACAATCGATTCTTATAACGTGAAAGCGGAATAAGTAAACAAACTTAATTACATATAATAATTATAATATTCGGAAATTTTTACAAAACAATTTTTATTCTTAAGTACAATAAAAACTTTATTAGTCGTTGTTAAAATAAAAATATTATAAAATAAAATATTTGAAATATGATTATGCTCGCAACTAATTAATGGTTAGTTATTCTAAACAAGATTAAGATGGATCCAAATGATAATTTAGGTGCTTTTTGTTCTATTCAAGTCAATAGGAAAACATTGCTAAACAACAATGTTAGACGCGTACAAACAAAAATCTTTTGTAATTATGTATCACGGATCGTAATCAGTTACTAATTAAAGTTGATTAAAAAATTATTACTGTTAAGAATCCTCGCCCGGAGTTTGTTTTTTCCTTAACTATTCAACCGATCGTTATAAAATATTAGTTAGAAGTTAAGAAAAGGATAGGGCGCCGGAAAAAAGAAGCGAAAGAAAGAAAAAGAAATAATATTTAAAAAATGTTTCAGCATAATAAAATCTTCATAAACGAGGTTGAAGCGGTGGACAAAGGTAGTATATTCATGAATTACACTATAACACGATATATTAATTCAATTTTAAGGTTTTAGGCAAAGAACAAGAAAAATCACAATCTCAATTTTCTTTCAACTTTTACCGTTATGAAATTTGTGTACACGTTTCTTAAACACAAAATTTCACGAAAATTAGTCAGAAGTCTCTGAAAAATGTTTTGAGTTTTACTTAACAAAAGTGATATCAAATTTGTATTTTCAATTTCATTAATTCGTTTCTTAAACAATGTAATGAAATAAAAATATACACCTACATCCGAAATCCAGACACATTGGTCATCTATTAGATGAGGGTCGTGGCCTAATTGTTCTGTACTTGGGGTGATAGAATAATTATGCCTATTACGTTTTCATGGTAAGTGTCTGTAATGAGGTGAGAAGCAATTTAATGAATTTATTATCATTTGGGGGTGTAAAGTTTCAGTTTGAAAATTTAAGTATATTTTTCGCACCGTATTCCTCTACTGTGCTATCTTGCACCTCGTCTATTTGTCATGTTTTTGTCGTTGTATTAAAGGTTTGGTTTATATCATAAAAAGGGTCCTCTATGTAAAATAAAATAAAAGTTTACGGATAGTAGTACAATTATTATCTTTAGAAGTTGAAATATTTTAAGCTTCACCAACGCTTCTAAGTTATTTACTACTAAGGCCTGTCACATGCTATTTAGCAGCTTACTAATGTAAAATGTAGCCTTACATAATATATTTCTTTTACATAGTGATAAAGATAAAGATCGTAGTGACAGAATTCAAAAAGAAATATTTATAATTAAACCATTATTTAGTTACGCACCATTAGCGAATCTAGGGTGAGGGCTAGGGAATTTAAGCCCTCCAAATACATTCACTTCGTCCTTGATAAATCTCAATTTTGACAATCTATGTCGAAACAAGATTTGGTATGCGATAGATAAAAAATGTATCTACCTATTTAAACTTATTAAGGGTGAAAATAAACTGCAACCGTACCGCTAATGCTCTTTGTTGTTGTGTATGTTATTCAAGTTTCTTTGACATTTACCTGGTGCGGAGAGAACGGTGGTCTCGAGTTGGGCGCGCCCGGTGGCCCCGGCGGCGGTGGGTATCGCGGCGGATAGGAACCGGGCGGGCCGTACGCTCCCGGCGGCTGCTGGGGACCGGGACCGGCACCGTATGGCGGACCACCGTACCCTCGTGGCGGCTGGAAGGAAAGGAGATACTTTTCAAACAAAGCAATTTAATCTAAAATAGGTAAACGTCCCTTTAACATTATACAAGGTGCTCGGCGGAACTATGCAAACTTTTTAGGGTATGATAGAAGAGGTCGTTTTTTATTCGAATTTATTTAACATCATTTATGGTAAGTACCAAGTTTTCAGTTTTCGAGAAAATCGTGATTTTGTATTTTTTTTTTAAACATTCAACATTTCCGTCTTTGAACGCTTATAATGCAACAATGAATGCTGTTTTCTTTTTTTATGATTAAGTATACATCGATCGATAAATTTTAATAAATTTAAGTAGAGATAGAATTTTGACACGTTTGTTTGTTTTTATGACAAAACGCTGTTGTCAGTAGAAACAATCATACATGGATAAGTTTGATATTTGAAAATATTAGAAGAATCTTATTCTTCTATTCTTCATTATATTAGGTTAGAAGAATCTTAAGACTTATTTAGGTATCAGTTTCATCTAGAACTTTAAACATAAATTAGAGATACTGATGCCAGAGTAACATAAAAATACTTCCACCGTCTTCCATCGGCTATATCGCTTCTGCTAATTTTGTTTCTTGCTAAAACTGACTTAAGTAAGCTGACCGATTGAGATTACTTCCTACGGCAATATAAAAGATAAATAACTTTTTTGTACAATATTTTCACAATATCATTCATCGATCTGTAAAATTATTTACATATGAAAACAATAATAACTCAATTTATTATAAAATAATTGTTACACTTTTTGTTTTGCTTCTTTATTAACTTTTGCGATTTAACATAAAATTAAATGCATCTTAACTAATTAATGTGTTTAACGACCTGGTTCTAAGATACAGTCGGTTGTACAGAGAAATTAAATACAGATCTCAGAAGAATTGATCTATTAAATTATTATCAATAACAGACCAATTTATCTCTAAAAATTCAAGAAATAAATGTAATTTTAAATGAGTGATTCATTCTACCCACAAATCAACGATAAAAGCGATTTCTTCTTCGCGATAAAATAAAACAGAAACTAATATATCACAGATACCTATATATTCTATTATCATGATGAATCACCCATTTTCGATTTATGTTATTAATAGGTATATTCTTCTTCTTCCTAGCATTTTTCTCGGACTTAACCAGGGTTTGCTATATTCTAGACTAGTTTTTGACAGGTTACTGATTTTTGACGCAGAGAGATTGCCGTCTGACCTCCGCAATCCAGAGGGCAAGTCAGTAACCAATTAGATTAGAATATTTTACCTACTAAGAGTAACGATCGCTATCAAGGTGATTGTGATAACAACCGGGACCGACGGCTTTACGTGCTCTTCGAGGCACGGTGGGTAGACCCACAAGGACCAGACCTAAGAACAAATGTTTGTATAAATACAAGCATCGTCCCGAGCGGGAATCGAACCCGCGACTGCCCGCGTTAATAGCGCATTCAGCACCAGTACACCAGAGCGGTATAAATATTCAATTCATATTTTTTCTTTTATGTAAATCCGGATTTCTTAAATAGATTTTTTTCAAAAAAATGGACCATTGCCGATACCAATTTGAAATCTAAATAGAAGTATAATGATAAAGACAAAACTATCTCTTAAGTAGCAGGGTACAACAAGAAACAATTCTAAAACTTGGTACAAAATATAATTAACCAGCTCAGATAATTTTAAAGTGATTGTAAATTCCAATTTAACAATTATCATCAATCATCATAGATAAATCAAAGCTTCAAGTAATTGTTGTCGTTACAAGGATTTAGCCTCCTTGGTCGGCTGATGACAAGATTGTGAATAAAATAGGTGACTTGGCAGAATCTTTTTCGACCATTACCAGATAAGAGCAATATAAAATGAAGGAAAGAAGTAAATTCGATTGCTTCATTTATAAGTTAACGTTGTCTATTATAATTAAAACAAAAAAGTTAAACTCTATAGTTTGAATTTAATTTCAGTCCTACTTAATTTCTGCTTTTAATTGCTTATTATATTACACCATTTCCATTGCAACTAATGTAGAGTATTGCACATTTAATATTTTTTAAATAAATCTATAACACAAGATAAAATCTAAAATTATTATTCATACGAAAACTAATAATTTCAATGCAACAACCCTTATCACAATGATAAATTGCTAGATTTCAAGAGCGAGCATTGTTTCCATAGTTTTTGTATTTTGGATAACAATTTATTATTTAGTTCGTAATGCTACAATAGTATGGTAATAAATGAATGTATCGTTACATTTTACGTGATATATGGTTTTAATAACGTTATTCCAAAACATCAGAAACGATATTATAAACGAAATATAAGCGCATTCAAACGAAAAACCCTTTGTCTAACACATTTCAGCCTCATCGTAACTATAAAAACAACACGCCTTTACTGTAATATCAATTTTCAGACAGATATCGCATCTAAATAATTGACGTCCAAAGTAATTCGCTGTGCCAACAATGCCGCCCGTTTCAGTTTTCAGCTCTCATTTTGTTCTATGATGAAAATTCAATTATTCCGTACGAGCCCGCTTCGAGGCAAACGAGCACCGAGAATCGGTCGGTACCCTTTGATCGAACGTTTTACATCTCGAAAGGACGGCCCTGACACCAGAGGCCCAGGATCTTGTGGGACTAGCAGATATGAGGAGTTTGTCCGCCAATTAGACTTACATTTTTACGAACATTGGGGTGTTTTATGGCGGATTCAATGATTTATGAGGGCGGTGTGTTGCCGGGGTGCGGCGCGCGAGGGGTGGTGCGAGGGTTGCGCAAGGCGCGGGCGGCGGGGCGAGGCGGGGGGCGGCGGCGCGCTATTGGCGGACACTGCATCGATCGCGCGACGAGCTCCGAGCGGCCCGCCCGCGGCAGCCAGCCTCCACCTACGTTAATAAGTAATCATCCGACCCCGCGATACCTCAGCGAGTTTTCCGGACAGAGCTGGAACCACTGAGACGGGCCTCGTATCTCCAGTCTGTCGGAACAAAGAGCCACCGCATAGGGCGACATCCGTATTGATTTATGCAGTAATTGACCCGCGGGTAGGTGCGCAGCCCGCGCATACCTCCGCCCGCTACGCACCTATGCTGCCTCTACACGCACCCGTATCTCTATTATACGAAAGAGAACAATGCAATTGGATCAATGTAACGTTATACGAATAAATCGACCTATTTCTAATATGTAACGTATGCGACATCAAATCGAATAAAACGAAACCTGTAAACATTAAAAGTACATAAATCTCGCCCTCGTTCTCGGAGATCATAATCTTAGGTTAAAATAAGCCCGACGTCGCAGTGACCTATTGCCTCACAGCCGAGGCCTCTTCAAGTCTCATAAAAGTTCATTTAATGCGAGGGAGGATTTTGTAAGGTTTTAGATCGGTAGGGGATTTCTCTTTGGTACAAAAACCACAACTTTGTACGTGTTTCGAATGTAATACGTCATGTCGTTAATTTATTTGTTTTTACTTTCTTTAATACTAAACTCGTAATTTACTATCCTATACTAAATAATCTCTAATGCATTGTGCAGGTACCTACCTATAGGAAACAATTTTAGTCATAGCTATTTCTTTTTGAGTTTGTAAAATTTTCGAATGTACTAAAACATTTGTTTCGTTCGCATACACAGTAGTTTGTTTTATAGGCTTCATTCGTTGACGATTAATAGTTTATTGAAACATGTGCAGCTGTCCGGATACTCGAGCACACAATGTTTTCATAACAATAGATAAAAGGTTTTTCTTTCTTTATTGAATTCGATTTGCCATACATTATAGCTATCGTGCTAACGGCTAGGAACTACGGCATAATTAATCGTGTAACAAATGAACTACAAAGTTCAATACCACTCGTCGCCAACCTTGTACAAGTAAATGATGTTTAAAGAAGTTTTAGATTTTTTGTGTGTTTCAATTTAAATCGCACCGCTAGTTTGCTAAGCAGAATGTTAATTAACACTGGCGAAGTGAGTCCACCATTATGGTAGAATAGATGCATAGATGAACTTCGTAAACTAGCAACTATTAGTTTAGATTCAAAATAAATCACAGCAGTTGTAATATGGTCTAGACGTGTTATTAATCAATCATTGTTGTCAAAACTTCGACTAAATAAGAATATATTTATTTTTTATTGGAATGCTGTGAGGCAAACGAGCATCGTTAGACATTTAGTGTTTTCATTGTTGTTATTTTTTTCGAAACCGAACTTCGCAATATTTGGATCTTTTTTATCCTATTGTCAGATAATGATATCTAAATCATATTGGTAGTCAGTTTCCTACGGCAGGAAGTATGTAGGTATATTTCGTGACCTGTCTCAATCAGTCAGCCAGTCAGATCGTAAGCATTAATATGAGAACAAAAAATAACATGTTTACGTTATTTTTTGTTCTCTTCTTTTGCGAAATAAACACTTTACCTACAGCTTTTTGTCTTACCAATTAATCACTTGCATGAAAAATAACAAATTGACATTATTGAAAATTTACAATATTTATAGATTTTGAGTAACCGTTTGAGCATGAGGCGTTTATTTTTATTTTCTTCAAAGATAACGTTGATCAAATTTCATTTACACTTAGAAGTTTTTATTACATTTTCAATAAATATCTATAATATGTATTTCCATATACACGAAACTCTGTAATCGTAAATCTTTACATTATACTTCATCGTGTATCTTGTTTTCACAACATTACTCGATTTCATTCATAACCTTTAAAAACGAACATTTCAACCTTTAAACCAGCTATAACTGTTCATGAATGAAGCCAGTAAGAATGAGTCGGGCATATTTAATTAGATATAATATTCCGTGCCCGCAGCGACTGCATTGCATCAAACGCGAGTGCAAGTGCGAAGCAAACCGTTAGGAATGTGACCGGATTCCGAACGGGCGCGGTCGTCACTCGCATCACTATTATGTCATTAATAACCTAAACATCTATACATATAAACAAGCCGTAATAGTGCCTATAACTATATGGGATAAACATGAATACAATACATTATATTTTATAGATATAAAAACGGTAAAACTAATAATACTACGATTTTTTTTAGTTTGTTACCAATGTGTGCTTGTGCATACATGTTATGTATGTGGACGTTTTTCTTTATTACACTACTTCTAATTGTATTGTATTGTATTGTAGTCTGTATTACTACAAAGACGACAATCGTTTCATTATCACGAGTGACGTCGGCTACGATTCAATTTTTCATCAGAAGTAAAAACCGTACACAACAGAATTGTATTTAATTTTATCTCCCAATAATTTCAATTGCAAAAACAAACATATTTTGAAGGAAAAAGAAAAAGGTTATCATAAAACTTCAAATTTATTTTTATTCATTAATTTGCCCTTCGATATAATGTTATAATTAGAAAGTAGATAAATACGTATATATTATTATACACATACATACGTATCTTTATCTGCTATAAGCTTGCCTGTTTAGGCTTTAAAGTATTTCTTTACCTCTACAGAAGTTACTCGAGCAAATTTTTCGGTGTACCCACAAAAAATTAAGCAATTCACCTGTTTATTGAGCATACCCAGGAACACTAATAGCATCAGATGATTCACAAAAGCGTTGCCAACTAAAAAGGAAATAAACGAAGAAGGATTACAATTGTAAGAGATAGGAAGGTACCAGGTTTTATAGAAAGTTTTAAAACATGTACGTTTTTTTTGTAAAAATAAAATGAACTCCAATAAAATAGCTGAAGCCTTTGTACGGCCAACATTTACACGAACCAAGTACGATAAACAAGAGCTCACATTATTGTTCACAACAGACTGTAACATGACAAAAGTTATGTCAAAGCTAGAAATGTTAACGAAATATTCCACTCTGGGATTAAGTTTAAAATGCGAATATTTCCAGCGAGCATCAACTTATGTTTAGATGGGTACAACAATACTAACTTCAGGAGTTTGTGTTAAGCTACGATGTTGCCAGACGCAATCTCAATCTTTTAACGTTCCAACTTCATCCGAGGATTATTTTCTATACACGCATTTTCTTTTCTCAACTACGTTCATTTGTTGAGAATATTTTTCAGCTCCTAATATTAAGACAAGAAATTTTTAATGTTAAAATGATTTTCTTGTCTTTACTAGATAAGATAAATATCATTAGTTTTTTTTAATGAAACTGTATCCTGTATGTATTTAGAATGCCCAAAACTTTTCATTATATTTGTTACATTCAGCAGATAAGATTGACGAGAAACAGGAACAAAAGTACTAACTTAAAGAGTCTGAGTATCTATGAAAAGGTAATAGGTGTATTGAGAAGAGAAAAGTGTATTGTTATAAATGTTTCTAGGTAAATTGCAAAAAGACATTTTAGATTATGTATGGTATTTTTACTTCTAGAATAATTATGTTTTCATGGCATTGTGATCTCTACAGATTCATATAAGATCAAGAAACTGTTATATTTGTTGCATCGAGAATTTCATTATTGGCAATGTAATGATAATCTTGTCATAGTGAAAACTCAATACTCTTAAAGTATGTTGTTACAGTGCCGGCTTACCTATCACTGCTGCCAATCATATATCTTTCTTATCATATAGTGAATTTTTAGTCTGTTTTCATTTGTTTCTATAAACTTTACTGGAATTAGTATTTGTACAATCGAAGCTCATACATGTGATTTTTTTCTTCAAAACCAACAAAGTAATATTAATAAGGGTGATGGTGTTGAGATGAAAGCAGATATATCGAATTAAAGAAAGAATTATTACATCGTTTCAGTTATCATGTAACACCGCGAGTGATGAAGTTGAAAACAGAATAAAATATTTTAGTTGTTATACATTTACCGCCAAGGACACGAGAGCCATATAAAATGTGCAAAAAGTAAACAGCGTATAACAGAAATGTTAATGACCTATGACTAATACAAGAGGCCGGTAATGTATGTATAATATCGACATTCGTACAAACAACAGTAGCTGTGTACGCCGGCGGATACGAGCAAACATTACATAACTCTTTGATTGTGTTTGTAAAAAGTTGGGGATTCCCTCAACTACACGCGCACCTTACACCGATACACTTGTGTGAGTGTAACCTTGCCTTCCTTTACATATTAAACGCCGTCGGGCTATCCCTTTGCGTACCTACAAAAAAGCCGAGCCATAACTGTATTGTCGGAAGAAAAAGAGAAAACGAATGAGATGGGATTGACTGTTATTACTATTATTACTTTATTTCAATGAGCTCCTGCGAGAAACGATAAAAGGCACGCTGACCGGTTCACTTTTTGTACTCGTTTGAGAGTCAACAATGGAACGTAAATCGTATTCATCACATCTGTTCCGACCTCGGATGACACGTGCTACCTTAAGCCGTCTTAATGAATACACTCATAATTTGAATTTTCATAGGAAATTGTTATTATTACACATGATTCATAAAGACGATTCTTGAATGGAATGCATAATGTGAAATAATCGCGACAAAGTAAACTATTCAATTAATGTTAATAGTGACGAAACGAAACGCACACGTCAACGTCACCTCCTGACGACCTCATCGACTGGCTGTAGGTGAATAGAAAATGTCTGTGTATTTAATTATAAAGATCTATAAATAGACAGAGCATTACGTCGTGTTATGCGGTCGGTTACGGCGTGTTATTTCGGTCTCTGGCGTCACGAGCCCCGTGAATGTCAAGCTCGCGATACTAGGTGCAGGCGGTTAGGCAACAGGTGGCATGTACTACATTCTCATTAAATCTCAAATAAGCTAAATAAACTATCTTTAATTTATAGCGCCGCATTAATATTGCTCGGCTGTTTCTAGGGCACGGCCGTCAGATGTGACGTGTGGACTGAATACGGGCATACATTTCTAATGAACCGCTTGTTGAGGCTGGAAACGGTGAACTGTAATTACAAGTACACCGAGGGTCATATTAAACTGGCTTTTACTATTCATTTATAAAAAAGTCATACTTTTATTAAAGTACCTAAGTATGGACACGGCCTGTTTTATATAAATGTAAAATATTTTCACAAAATATAAAGGTATAAAAAAAGAAACTGAAAGTACTTACTCAAGCTCGTTCAATTATTCAAGGGACGAAAATAGAACAGCATTCAATGATTTATCGCATCCACCTGATCTAACACAATCTAAAACATCGCATACATTACGAAATCCAATTAGGCTATTGAACCATCGGTTCCGTTTTAACGGAAATATAGGCTAAATTTGATATTTGATACGCGTATAATTTCGGCATTAAGCCCACACGTCACTAATCAATTCCGAACGGATCGCGTCATTATGATTAATCAGTCAATGCAACGCTTAAATTAGTTGATTAGGTAATAAAATATTATCAAATAAATGATTAATGCATATCGATATCTCGCACGCAACAAGTGTAAACAAAGGGATTACAAGTGTTACTGACCTAATAAAGCGACCCCTTTTCCACCCAAGACGGTTCAATAAAGAACTCCCTTTAGGTACATACTATCTGGCGTACATAAGAGTGGCGGTCGTGACCTTTGATGTAGATATACTTTAATGTATAGACGCCCGCCCGCTATGTATCCCGCCGACAATCCAAGGATTAAAAAATATTTACTCCTCCCGACGGAGACGGCATTTAACGAAATCTACAATTTAAATTTTTGTCACAAAACTTATGTTGTGAACAACTTGTTATGAACTATGTGATATTTATACCAAGTCTTGTACTCAATTTAAGATAATATTTACGTCATAATGTAAATGTGAAGTTCGTATAAGGTTCAAAAGTTGGATCAAAGCTAAACATGTATAGAGCAGCCTATTTAACTATATATTTAATACTCTCTAAACGTCACGTTTTCATCCTTTAACACCCTAATCAGAATTGTAAACCGTCAGTAACTATAATTCTATCATTCGGCTATAATGTTAGTAACAACATAATATAATCCAACGAGATTAATTTAGGCACACAATGTTTTCGTTACTCCGTGGCGTCTTTAAATCGTTCAGTAGATCTGAAGTTAGGTAGGTATATATTATATGAATGAGTCATTTACCTTTCAGACTACGTTCAAACAGAGGTCCTTGGCAATGGCCCCTTTAGCATTCATATACATTTATCGATGTAAGTTACGTCATATCGTTTGCATTATGTAGGCTACCTTGTAATTAAAATCTTCATGCGAGTAACACGTGTGATCCATTTCGTTATGAATTACATTAAATTTTAATACGATCTCATTTTTAACGGTATAATTCGGTTAAAATGTTTATGTTTATAGTTTGTATGTATGTAGTTTATTAAGTGCTAATCAAATGTGATATTAAACTTGCGGGCACTTTGATTACTTAGTGTAAATATCGTAAACATTGAATGAAATATAAGTACTGTTCTGCCTTTTATTTAGATACTGAAACACTTAACCCGGTAAATAATTTATGTATGTCGACACAAATGATAATAAAATGAATATCTATTTTTAGTGTTCAATTGATATCGTTGACGATTACGAAGACTTAGACAATTAACGTTACTAACTCGAATCGTGATTAATTAGCCTTTTAATGACTGATATCTGTCTAGCCGTGAGGCGAAGAGATAATGGGCTTGACCTACACAGGTTTTCCCTTGTTACAAATCCGACGTTTTGATTCCAACCGAGGACGGGCAAAGGGGGCCGGCAATTACATGACGTCACGGTGGTTTAACGACCCCATTACAACATACTGTATGAATGAATGCAAGCCGCGTGACGAGTGACGTTTTTGTTCGCCAATACGACTCGTGATGTAAGATGTGATCTCTCTTCCGATCGAGATGACCATGACGTTCATATTAAAACAGATAATTAAGTAAATCAAGACTTCACGTTGCGGTGTGATGCCTCGTTGATTCTTATTATGTTAAGAGCTGTTTATGACTATGTTGCATTACTGAAAGAACGTACGTTGATGCAACATTAAGCGGGCAATTGGAGATTAAGCAAGTAATATTTTGCGTGAATCACTTAAACTGCTAATCCAGTCGTTGGAAACGAGAGCAGCTGATGTCAAGTGAAATTTTAATAGATGGCAGTTAAGCGGTCATCCACCCGATGCGGTAGACGAGAGCGGCCATTATCCAAGCACAACACAATGACACGATTATCGGGCACGCGGGTCCGAGACGGCTCGCATTGATTTTACGAAATCCACATCACGGACTCAGAATGAACGGTCTCCGTCGGCCCATTCATCTCGTTTTCATGTACACACCGCTATTGCGATGCGAAAGTGAGAGCGAAATTTACTCGGGCTTGCACTACGCACCGCAACGTACCGCCCTAAATACGAAGAGAATAGAATATCGAGCACTATCGCGTTAATTGATTACCAAAGGCGGCCAGTCGGATGTGATTTACCTTACGCAACCTGCAGACCTATAGGGTATTGGGTATTACGTAGTTCATTTCACGAAGACGATTTTTCAAAACGTAAGTTCAACTTAAGAGTGTAATTAAAAACATCAAAGAAAGGCACACTATTTTTGATTCGGGTACTCGATATAGGAGATCGTGAAATTCCTTGTAACAGATTAGAGCGGATGCCAGAAACAAGAGTAACGTAGTGTATATCCACATCAAACAGCTAAATCTAAATATAGCGGGCGCCGATATCAGCGGCTCGCCCTTGAACCAGTCGCACGGAAACATTTTATTATTATTACCGAGCTGTCGGCGAGCACGAGTATGTCGGGTCGACGACCCCACAACCACGTGTCTCCTTATCGACAACTATCTAACACGATTGTGGGTAAACAACATGCCGAGATAAATGACTAATTCCACAACACTTGTTTATTTCAGCCATTCATAAATTAAGTAGTGTATCGTCAAGACGATTTGACGACAATGATGCGATGATAACACATTCAATAAAGTCCGATCAGATATATTCACGTTAGTGGTACGTCGCTTATGAACAATTTTGGTAGTCTCTTGAGGTAATTTTGTGTTGGTCGACGCTGTCGACAACGGAAACATAAAACTAAGGTAACTATTCAAAACTACGATCTATTTAACAGCGAATCATGAAAGTTCAACTCATAACTACAAAGCATCTTAATCGAAACGTTGCACACAAACAGCAAATTGTATAAAGATAATGACGAAACGACGAAAACGTTGAGGAATAACTCCTTAAAGAAATGGGACTAATTGCAAGGAGCCTTGACGGACGGACGAGCGGAAGAACAACCGCATCGTGGGAAGTGGGACAGTGTTACGTAACCGGTATTTGTTCGCCGGCCAGCCTACACAGGTACATCCTTACAAATGCGTACGACCTTGAATGTGAACTCAAAGTGTAAACAGCACGTGCTTGATGCATTGTTTTATGGCGGCTCGTTCGAAACGAGCATGAGCCGTACTAGGATTTCTCTTAGGTCAAAGGAATAAATGTATCAGAACCACTGTTTCCAATAACTTTTATCTATAACTTTTACTGAGAACCCTAAAACAATTCCTGTCAGAATCTATGTCATAAACGAAAGGATTTAGTGATATAAACGAATAAGAAAACATGTATTGATTGCCAAAAATATGATTATGAAAACAAACAACACAAAAAAAAATAAAAAAACAGAAAAAAATTGCCTTTTCTTTTCGAGACACGTTGATGTGGACGAAGTAGAGACAGACACATGATATGTTGGGCACACAGTGAAACGAAACCCTTTCGAATTCACGCGAAGCTGGATACACGTGTCAGATGTCAAGTTCCATTCACGTTGATTCCGTCAAACACGTCCCGGCGCCGCCTCTACATAATGTATGTGCGGAAAGTGGAAGCGGTAGAATGGCGTCGAAGCCTCGCATCGCGGCTGCTTTTACCCCGTTTCGTAATTGAGAGACGAACGCACAAATCTCCGCCTGGAAGCGAGTAATATTTGCCTACACATCAAACTTTCACTATCGTCGTACGCTTTCGTTTTTATATCCGCTAACAGCAGCGGGCCAGCTTTGTTATTCCTCCGCGATTTTTCCTTTTTGTGACCAACAACCGACATTCAAAGCCGTGACGAGGGCACACACTACAAATTTAATACGTATTTTTTCGGTTCTTTTCTTTATGAATGTAAAATCGTGTCAGTAACCTGGAATACTTTAACATTTATTGCGCAAGTAGGGCTTATGAACGCTCTCATTAAAATTATATAATTGGTCTTCCAAACGTTTTCGAGTCGCGACTATTTCGTTAAACATTCACAACCTTTTATATTTTTATGAACTGAAGTTTTTTTATGAATCCTACTTGAAATAGCTTTTATATTTTATTAGAATAAAAATACAGAAATAGAACTTGAAATAACTTACAAAATAATTGATTTCTTGATGTTTACTTTGCGGGATGGCAATTGTTTTTTGATTTAGTACTTCCATTTTTATTAACGTGAAAACGCAAGTTACCATTAACGTTCAGAAAAAAGAAACCTATGGGGTGGGGTACATCATTTTTAGGGTTATAGTCTGTATGCAGCTTAACGCCGACGAATCCGAAATATTAAAGTGTCATTTTTTCTCAGTGTTAAGTGTACCCTTTCCCCTATATCTACTAAATTACGACTTCGAAAATTGTAAAAAATTCACGACAGTAAAAAATATATTATAAGTAATTTAATTTAAGTTAAGTAGGCGTTTATATATAGTTTATTATTATTTATAATGATTTCACAAATCTTTGTCTCCCAATTTTAAAATTCTACCCATGGTGCAAAACAACAATTATTGATACCTGTAATAATCGATATTATTACATTAATCACTTATCACTCAATGAAATTTAAAAGATCCCAATAATATGATCCATACATTTGTTAAACTAATGATAAAAATTCTTCAATTGATAGCTCGATTTCTTAAATCGCAAACTAGCCTATGTTCATATTTATAGTTTGTACATTTTATAGGAAAAAACGTTTTAAATTTTACAGCAGTATACTTTTTTCCTGAAGATGAAGGTCTTCAAGTAATGTGTCCAAAATGGAATAACATAAGCTACCGAGACGTGGACACTGATAGTGGAGTTGGTGCACAGATTTAGTCGCTCAGCATGCTATGGAGCGAGCTATGCTCAAAGTCTCCCTCAAAGATAAAATCAGGAATGAGATTTTATTCGTAAGAGAACCAAAGTAACCGACGTAGCTTGCAAAATCAGCAAGCAAAATGGCAATGGGTCGGCCACGTCTGTAGTAGGACCGATGGTCGTTGGAGCAGACGAGTCCGAGAGTGGAGACCGAGTCTTGGCAAACGTAGTGTAAACGGCCCGCTGGACTGACGACATACAACATTGCCGGAGTGGGCTGGATGAGGGTTGCGGAGGGCTGGGATGTTTGGTGCAAACTTGGGGAGGCCTATGTCCAGCGGTGGACATAGGCTCAGCAGTATAGCTATATTAGTAAATACCTTTGAAACGGCATACAAAAATATCATGTGTTGTCCAAATCAGGTTTTTCGTTTATAGAATTCCAGATTTTATATGCATAAGAGCAAATGGGCTACCAGGTAGTAAATAGTCCCTTTGTTCTAACTTCAGAAATGAAGTTAGAACAAAGGGGCTTCTTCCGCTGATCTCTAAATCAGGATGAACTAACATTGATTAAACTGCCACTGACTCAATATTGCTATAAGAAATGAAATAGATAATGATATTTAAGAAACGGTAATCAAGTTCCACTAAAAAAAATGGCATCTATTTAACCGGGCAGTTTTAAAATTCATTTTTGGGCAGTAAAATTAATACAAACGAAAGTGAGTGAATGAAGTGGTCAGTGAAAATTGTATTAATGGGCAATAAAAATACTCAAATGGGTGACAAAAATAATTAATGTTGCGGTAAAAAAAATATTGGGCAGTTTCATGTGTAGAGCTATTAGATCGGATTCGGTAAATTATTTTTTAATAAATAGTATATCTGGAACGTCTCCGGCGCTGCGGAATGAGCAGCCTCTCCGTCTTTGCGTAACAAAGCGCAGGCAGCCATGCTCACCTCCGTTACGGCAGGCGGAGGCTGCTCCACCTCCGCGCCTCCGGATTCATAAAACCACTCTAGGGGTGAGACAGACAAGTACCAG